>CAUYRH010070270.1:0-70473 GCA_963574655.1 Perodicticus potto
ATTCCATAGCATTGACTAAAGAGGAATATAGTAGTTCTCTTCTGCCTCTAGAGATGGGATACTCGGGCACAAGTGGATCTAGTTTTCTTGGGAGGAGACTATTCTTCCCAGTTTCTGTTGCCATCAGAAACACTGATTAGCTCAGGTCATCTCTCGGTGTTGGGTCATATTGCAGGGCCACTGGCTAGCCTGTGAATGGGATTCTCTCAGGTCAGATGTTCCCTCTTGTCCAGTTAAATGTGGCCCAGAGGTAGATGGTTCAAAGAATTCAGACAGAGTGATGTACCCCAGAAAGAGCTATAGACGGGGCAGAAACAAAAACTAACATTTCTAGTTCTAAATCTCTATCTTGACCTAGACTTAAAACAAACTCCAGTTTCCCATAAGGTGGTGATCAAGCAAATTATAGGACCAACTTGCAAGATTAAGATACTGGTGTGGAACCCAAATAAGAAGGGAAGTGATAACAGTCCCTTTTAAATCTGAGTTTGTCAAATAAGTGAGCTTAAAGAATGCTAGCATTTATTCATTTATTCTAGAAATACTTACTGAGCACCTACTATGTGCTAGGAACTATAACAAATGCTACAGCTTCTGATATTAAACTTGTCACCCCTCCCCTGAAATATCTTAAAGTCTCATGGAAGACAATGACAATGGGGTAAGCAGGCCAGTACAGTGTCGTGACTTCATAGGAAGTGAGCTCAGGGATGAACAGGAATCCAAAATGAGGATGGGCACCTAATTCAGCCTGGGAGGCAGGGGGTCAAAGAAGGTTTCCTAATAGAAGTGAGAACTGAAAGATAAGGATGAGTTAGCCACACAGACGAGGGAGGAAAAGGTGCTCTGCAGTGAAGTCAGGCTGAGCAGGGCACTTGGCAGCTAGCAGGGTAGTCTGCCTGTTTGAATGAATCACATGCCTTAGCAGGCCCACTGTCATCTGCTGTGGCCTGCTTCTCTCCCCTCCTCTCCTGCTTCTGTCCCCTGGCTCATTCCCCTCCAGCCCCGCTTGTTCGTGATTCTGTGGACATACCAGGCACCCTCCAGCCTGCGGCCTTCGCATTTGCAGTTCCCTCTGCCTAGAATGCCCTTCCCTGAGGTGTCCATGTGACTCGCTCCCTCTCCTCCTCCAGAGTCTTACTCAAATGCCATTTTCTCCAAGAGGCCTTTCCTGCCTCCACCGCTGCCCTGGCCTCTGACACTTCTTTATTCATTTCCTGTGTTATTTTCTCCGTACCACTTACTAGCCTCTGACTTCGTGTATATTTTGTTGCGTGTCTCTCTAGAATGTAAGCTCCCGTGAACACAGGGACACGTGTATGCTTTTCCTCTGCTGTCTCCACAGTCCCTAGAACAGTGCCTGGCACATACTAAGTTATCACTAATGTTTATTTAATGCGTGCACGTAAGAAATACAATCTTCTGTCTAATAGCATCATATGTTATAATCATGAGTTGCGTGTTTCCACTGTATGCCCTGCACACAGACATCACAGGAGATCCCTGAAGATAGCATCGCTTTCTCTCTGCTTTGCTTTCTTTTTGAGACAGAAAATATAATGGAATTAGACCAACCCATCCTGGCAAGTGAATAATAATCACCTGACAAAAATAGTCTTCCAGTTTTCTTTAATCCCTCCATGTCAACAGCCGCTTCATTCTGCAGGCTTGAGAACTTTCACGGCCTCCTCTATGAAGAATGCGCCCCGTGACCTGTCATCCAAGCTCCGTGATATCACCCTTGTCTTAGGTTGTATCTCCTGAAGCAGAAGCTGGGACAAGGGTATTTGGCAAAGTGCTTTATTACGAAGTTGCCCAGGCAGACCTCCCTTGGGGAATGGGAGGTAGGACAGAGAAGGCTTGGTGACCAAGCAAGGGTGCGACAGCCCGAAAGTCTCACAAGGTCTACTTGGCCCTGCAGCAAAGTGTGTGGACAGGGCCGATCTCCCCTCGTAGTTGTCTCCGGCACTAGGGACGGGAAGCTGCAGGGATCCTACCCCACTTTGTGGACCCCTTCCCCTTGACTGAGAATTGTTCCTAGCTATCTGTGCACACGGGCGAAACAGGTTCTGACAGCTCAGTGCTGTCAGCCAAATAACAGGCACCCACGCTGGGGCGGTGCCTGTGGCTCAAGGAGTAGGGCGCCAGCCCCATATACCGGGGGTGGTGGATTCAAGCCCGGTCCTGGCCAAAACTGCAGAAAGTGTTGGGAGTAAAAGCCCCCAAAGGCAGCATGTAAGGAAACCATGTGGGGATTCTGGGAATCGGGGCGTGCGCGGAGCACTGACGGCATCTGCTGCCTTTCTAGGCAGATTCTTACTACGCTCTGGGAGCCAGAGTCCCTCCCTGCCATAGCTGCATATATTAATGCAATCATGGGGTACAATGTGCTGGTTTTATATACAATATGAATATTTTCATCAAACTGGTTAACATGGCCTTCACGGCATTTTATTAGTTATTGTGTTAAGACATTTATATTCTACACTTGGTAAATTTCACCTGTACCCTGATAGGATGTATTTTGAGAAACATGCTAAATGATTTCAGTGTTGTGTTCACATTGTAACGTGTCCTTACACAAACCTAGATGGTATGGCCTTCTACACACCTGGGCTACATGGTTCCTATTGCTCTTAGGACTATAAATCTGTACAGCATGTTAATATATGGAACAATGTAAATATTTGTATATCGAACGTATTTAAACACAGAAAGGCACAGTAATAACATGGTATCATAATCTCAAGGGATCATCATTATATATGAGGTCCTCTGCTGACTAAATGCATCATTCCATAGTGCATGACTACAATCCATGGAATCAAAAACCCTTCCAACATTCTATATTTCTATCCTGCTAACATTTATTAGAGCATGAGTGTTCCTCAAAATCTGATCACAATCCATTAAAAGCACAGTGAGCTATGTTCTGTATCCTCCAATGCTGGGGAGCAAGAAATCCTTCCAGGATCACATCTTAGAAAAAGGAAAATCTGTTGCTACAGAAGGCAAATAAGGGCAGAGCAAAAGGGGGTGAGTTTGCAATAGTTTCGTGAGTCATAAAAAATAAAAGCACAATCTCTTGAATAGTTATGTTTTAAAATCACCAATGCTAGATTCAAACAAATATTTTCATAGTATGCTTTTGCTGACTTTGCGGAGACTCTTTCAGATCTATAAAGTTGGCATTTATAGCTTGTTATAAAATTTTCAGATAGCTAGAAGAGATTTTATTTCAGCGCAGTGTGAGAGGCAGGTTTTACTTTTTTTGTTGTTTTTGTCTTGCAAAATTACAGAGCGAAATTAGCATTATTAGCTTCTCACTTTGCAAAGAAATAGCTGGGAAGATGCTAAGAAAAATAAATGCAGGTAAAATATTCAACAAAATATAGTTTAATGTAGGAAGATGTTGTAAAACAGCCTATTTATTTACAATCCTTTCTTTTAGCTCGTCACTCATTCAAGTTAACAAAGTATTCATGATGCACCAATTATGTATGTGGGAGGCCTTGAGTGAGAGGCTGTGAAGGGCAAGGAGATATTTATGATCTAGTCCTTGTTCTCCAGAAGCCTGTAATACAGTATGATAACACATATATGCAAAAATATCTCTATTCTAAACCACTGTAACAGAAGTCCTGTACTAATGGCGGACTAAATACTATAAGCCTTTTAAGGAAGAGAATATGCCATTCGGTTTTAGGGATAAGACAATTGTTGTTCATAGAAGTGATTGTATTTAAGTTGGGTCTTGAACAACAAACTGGAACTTGAGAGGGTTACTCTAGTCAGGGGGGCTGGGGTGAGCATAGGAAAATGAGCAGAAAAAAATTTAAAAACTAGGAATACTACAGAATCTCTCTAGAACTGACACATATGGGGAGTAACGTGAAATGGGCAAATTACATGTGCAGGACTTTGACACTGTCCTGAAAGTCTGAACTTGGTACCATAAAAAACAAGAACCTGTGATGTAACCGACCGAGTGTGATTTAGAAGGAACTATCTAGAAAACAGAAATGAATTGGAGAAGGGAGAGATTAGACAGATATCTATTTGGAAGCTATGGGCCAAGGAAAAAAATCACAATTGCTCACACTTGGTTGCTGACAAGAACAAAATAAAAGGAGGCTGTTGTGAAAATGTAAAAAACCCAGGTTTCCAGTATTTGAGAGGCAGAAATACTTGGAAATGACCCTGAAGTCAGTATAACTGAGGCAAGCTGGAAAGTTCTGAGTAACTAATGCCATTTAACATTTTAAAGCAGAACTTGGCATATTTATATATCCTTTTAAATACCAAAAAACAAATATGGGAAATAAATATCACTGCCTTCCAAACACAGTACATATAAAAATCACAGAAACAAGGGCTTAGCAGTGATCAGGTGTAATTGAGAAGGTCTCCTATATTCAAACAACACCTGCACAATGGCACAAGGTAACAAATGCCTTTCAACTACAGCACTGGTTCTCAAATGTGTCTGCACGTTAGCATCACCTTGCAGTGGTTTTCAACCTGTTGGTCGCGACCCACAGGAACTATATTAAAGGGTTGCAGCATTAGGAAGGTTGAGAATCACCGACCTAGAGACTTTTAAAAATTCCAAAGCCCAGGCAGTAACACAAGCTAGACCAACTGAATTAGAATCAAGGGTGGGGCGCAAGGTATGACCCCAACATGCAAACAAGTCTGGGAACTATTGAAAAAGAGCAAATATCACCAATTAGCTGCAATTTCCAAAATTCAATGGAACGTGTTTTGTGTCTACGTGATCATGCCCAAACCGAGAGTTTAGAATCTATAAAAATTTTCAACTTTCCTCTTTAGAGAGTGACCAAAATTGGAGAATTTCACTTTTGTCAATTGAACTTATTTTCCAAACCACATATAGCAAGGTTTGTTCTAGAAAACAACAGGAATAACACACAGTCCTGAATCTGTTTTTGAAGTGGTGACCCTCAAATTTCTACATATGTTAAAATTGATCTCAGTAGACTGTGTTCACATTTCTCTTCCTTAGTGAATATCAGGTCTAGACAAGTTCGAAGATGTTTTCTGGATGTTTCACAAATCTCATCTATAAACATCCCAAATACAGATGTGGAATACTCATATCATGGTTTCTGCTGCATTAATTTAATGTAGGATTTTATGGGTTTTTTTTTCAGATTATACCAGCTTTGAGACAAGAGTTGAGATAAAGCAGCTTCAAAAGTGCGATGGATATTCTGTATGTTTCGAGATATCAAAACAATTTTGAAGACTATTAGTCAGTCTGCAAGCATAATGCCTTCATTTGATTGTGTAGCTGTACCAGAATACCACAGACTCAGTAATTTATAAAGAAGAGAAATGTATTTCCTCACAGTTCTGGAAGCTAGAAAGTCCCAGATCAAGGCACTGCCATCTGGGGAGGACCTTCTCGTACATCCTTACATAGAAGAAGGCAGAAGGGCAAGAGAGAACGAATGCTGTCTTCACGTGGCAGGAGGGTAGAAAGGGGTGACCCCACATCAACAAGCCCTGTATGAGACTGCGTCCATCCATTCACGAGGGCATAACACTTATGACCTAATCACCTTCCATTAGGCACCACCCCCTGACACAGTTGCATTGGGGAGCCCAGCACATGAATTTTGGGAGGACACCTTCCGACCACAGCACCTGATCAGTAGGCCTCAGTGCAAGGCATTAAACAGTGGTACATTGAATGTGCCTGTACCAAACACGATAATAATTAAAATAGCACTTAGAGAAAGGGCAGAGTTGGCTTCAGGAAGTTAAAGTTTTTGTATTTACCTTTAACATAACTTATCTTTTCATCACATCATTGAATGTGAATACACCAAATATAATACTAATTATCAATAGCACTTAATAGAACGAGGTTATATTTAGCTTGGGGAAGTTTAAATTTGTGCATTTGCCTTATTCATTCACCAATTTGGAAATTTCAGCTAATTGGTATATTTGATCCTATTCAGTAACTCCCAGACTGTGTGCATGTTGGGATTACACCACACACTCTACCCCAGATTTCATTCAATTGGCTTGGACTACTGAATGAGCTTTGGAATCTTTTTTTCTCTCTCTTTTTTTTTTTTTTGAGATGGTCTTACTCTGTCACCCTGGCTAGAGTGCCACGGCATCAGCATAGCTCACGGCAACCTTAGACTCCTGGGTTCAAGCAATCCTCCAGCCTCAGCCTCCTGAGTAACTGGGACTATAGGTGCCCACCACAATGCCCAGCTTATTTTTCTATTTTTAGTAGAGATGGTAGAGACTCTTCTTCAGGCTAGTCTGGAACTCCTCAAGCAATCCACCTGCCTCAGCTTCTCAGAGTACTAGGATTATAGGCACAAGCCACTGTATGTGGCCAACCTTTGGAATCTTTAAGTGATCTCCAGGTGATTTTACCCATCTTATTTTATCCTTAAAAAACTAAAAATTGAACCATTTCTCTGAAATTATCCCACCTCACTCTTTTTTCTTCTTTTAAAGACATGAGTCATGTGACTAAATTGACTAGTTCAGACTCGTTAGCCTCAGATGAACACTCACAGAGGAGAATATTCTGTTTGTAGGTGTTCGTGGTTCAAATATCAAGCACTTGCCTTTTTAGATTAAATATCTTTTCCTTCGCTACTAGGATATCAAAAACATTTATTCAGGAGAATTTCATTTGAAGAAATATATAGGAAGCAACAACAATAGAAGGAATTATAGTCCCTGCATTTATGCCGCTTACAGTTTAGTGGAAAACATAGGTATTAATTGATTGTATTAATAACATACCCAAGAGCCTCCTGATTCACTGGTGCATCTCAAATGAAGAGTTCAAAATAAATTGTAACAGAAATACATAGTTGAATGGTCTACATTAGAACTCCCTATAGTTGTAAAATATAATACTTTTAAAAGCAGACAGTTTCCATTTTCTCACAGATTTCCTCTGGGTAGGCTTGGTAGTTCTAGTCATAAATTTACAATGTACATAAAAGTTGCTTAGAATTGTCTCCAGTTAATACAATGCATTTAGTTGATTTTGCCTATTGGTGAACACATTAATACAATCTGAAGAAAGAAAGAAGTGAAAGAAGCTTATGCCAACATTTTCCTTGGGTTTTTTTCTCTAGAAAAAAACATTATTACTCCAGAGAGTAAAGACAGAAACAACAGGGAAGAGGTTCGCGGGAAAAATTCATACATCCACCCAAGAGCAAAGATGTAATAAACGCTGCTTGGAACCAGAAGACTGAGGACAGGCATGAACAAACAGCACTTCAGTGTTCTGTTACAACTAATGTAAAACTAAAGTTCAAACTAGGTCTTTGCATAATACTATTTTGACTTGACATTTTCATAGTAATGAGTCCAACATGCAGCACATAGTTACTCAAATTCAATACATATTTGGTCCCCTCATGTAGCTGAGACTTTGTATAACTTGTTTTGGTGCAGAGGTTTTTATTGCAACAATAATGCCAAAAATAGTGTTCAAAACATGTAGAGGAATAAGAGGAATGATTATTAAAGCCAAACAGGCAAAATAAACAGATAGTCTCAAAAATGGTAGGTGGAAATTTCCCTTAGAATATCTTATTGGGTAATAAAATAATTTGTATTAGGTATTCTTTTTTTAAATAAAAGGTTTTATTTTGAAAGTGGCTGCCTAGAAATAACTTTTAGGGTTTGTGTAGTGTCTTAGTCCAGAGTGTGCTGTTATAATAGAATATCATAGACTAAGTAACTTATAATAAATGGAAACATACTGGTTCACGGTTCTAGAGGCCGTGAAGTCCAAGATTGAGGGAACAGCATTTTGTGAGAGCCTTCTTGCTGTGTTATCCCATGGCATAAGGGCAAGAGAGGTCAGGAAGATGCAAGAAAAAGCTAGAGAGGGGGAAAAACTCATCCTTTAATCAGCAATGCCTTAATAACAACATCACCTTTGTCAGGCCCTACCTCTTCAACACTACTGCACTGAGAATTCCTTTTCCAACATACAGTTTTGGGGGGATACCTTCAAACCATAGCATATACGTATAAAAGAATTTATGATTTAGAAAAATATTTTAGAGCCACAGTAAAGAATCTGTAATACAGTGATCCTCAAAGAGTAAGATGTGAAAATAAGGATAATTTGGTAAGACACATTTAGTTATTTACCTATCATTTATTCTATCATGCTCTCTTTCTAATAATTGCTTCATGAAACAATAGTGATTGTAAATATTATATATTTGTAAATGCCATTATTAAAAAAAAACAAAACTAAACTAAAAGTTGTTTTTTGTTTCAATTTGGTTTTATGATGACATCCAGACTCTAGAGGCCACTGCCATAATGTTCAATTTGTCTTCCCCTTTGGAGGTAGACTAGAACATATTTACATAATCAAAAGTATTTGTCATAAAATTGTTGAGCTAAAGCTCAGAGAATTTCTCATACTCTGCCAAGTATATTTTATTCACAGAGACTCTAGGAAAGTTGTAAGACTTCTATCTTCAAAAGGCAAAATTTCCCTACTCCAGTAAAAATAAAAATGGATGTAGCAAATGATTATTTGCAGTGCTTCACATTTTTTCTGCCTGATACAGGGTTCTAAAGAATCCCAAAAAGCATTCTGGTTCCCTGTAGGTTGCAGAGAGGCCATCTCTCTGACAAAGAGAACCACAATGAACTTGGCAAAGTGTATGTGGTAGGGGTGATAGGTTTGGGGAGTGGAGGAAGGTAGGGGAGGCAATTTGTTCACATACTTATTATCTTCTAATCCTTTTTCTGGAAAGCAGCCTCTGAGGGATCCCAGAGGTTAAAGCTATGCATAGTGCAAATGATGATAATGGAATACATCAGACCCCATAGAAATGCAGTAGTTCTGATATAGCTTTCAGGGACCTCTGGGCTCTGATCTCAGCTTTGGCACAGGTCTTACTCAGCCTTCCCATCTTAGAAGGCCTTTCTCACCCCAAAGCAATAACCCATTATCTCTGTAACCACTTCATTCCATCACAATCGTAATTACAGACTTACTTGTTTATTTTAGCCACCCCACTGAATTGTAAACTCCATGTAGGCGCCATTCCTATCTGTTTCACTTACTAAAAAGTACAAACAGCATTCACGAAATACTTGTGGAATGAAAAATCAGCGGATGCAAAAAAAATCTAGAAAACTATTGTTTTCTCTCATTAAAAAAAAGCACTCTGAATTTCTGTGTGCCAGTTAATAAACTGATTTATAGAGGAGAAGCTGAGAATAAATTGAGACACAGCTGCTAGTCTGCTGTGAGATGTATAATAGTTCCATGATGAATTTTTGCTAAGTGCAATAGTGAGCTCAGTGTTTTAGCCAGATGTCTGCAACAGAAAATGTGGCTAGAGGAGAAAGAACAGAATGGTTGAGGTATGTGCCATTTGAGAAAGAAATGGGGAGGAGACCACAGCTTGACAGGAGAGATTGGCCTTATTATACGTAGAAGTCAGAATGAGGGTAAACAAGCGAATGTTCTGGAGTTGAAAAATTTGGCTAAGAATGAGAAAACAAGTTAATAAATCAAGAGGTCTAAAACAGAATTTTCTCTCTTAAGATAGGATAAAAAAAATCCCCATTACAAGATTTTGGGCAAAGCTATGGCTATGTTTTTGGTATGTGAATAAAACGTGGTTTTTATAATACTTAGTTTACTACCCTAAACTATACTTAAATTAAGGATATTTAAAAATACTTCCAGAAGTAAATTGGTATCTAAATAGTTTGCTATTCACATAGATAACATGGAATCAGTCTGAATTTGCCAAAAAGTTCTCGATTATTAGAACTTATTTGTCTTCTCCTCCACCTTTCCTTTGTAGGTTTTATTTCAGGGTTGTCCTCACTTAACTGGGCCAGAGCTCTTGGGACACTATGTAACTTATGCAGTATTTTACTCCAAACAGGGTTATGTAGGGTATAAGGAAAAACTGCTAATGGTGCCTAATTTTCTCATCAGACATGAATGTTTATTGAATGATATAAGCAATTATGGGTGTTCATGTTCACCATGCAAAATGTGGTAGAAGGATTTACCTGAACTAGTCAGTATCCAAAAGAGTCTAAAATCTCAGAACGCTAAGGAATAGTGTTTACAAATAATAGATCACGAACAAAGATACACATGTGTGCAAGAGGTTAAGGAATCTCTCCAGCTTCACAAACAGAGTCCTGATGAATGAAGAAAGTGCAAGTTTTATAGTCTGGCAAATTGGAGTGGCTATTTTTCTTCAAGAAATTAACTATCATAAGTTTACTGGGAATGGCCCAGGAGAAAATGGGTGTCAACAAGTTGCACCGTGAGTCTTTATTGCCAGCTATCCATGCAACAAATCACACAACTGAAGAGTTGTAGTATTTTCTTTAATAAAGAGCAACCTACAGTCATGGCTAGGTTTACATTGCCAAGTAAGTGCCCAGTGGTTGGAAACTTCATAAGGATCCCCTTTTGGAAAAATGTCATGTAATAGGCTCTCTCTCCACACATATCAGGAATCTCAGGTTATCTGTAGGCTCTAACAAAAAGCTATAGACTAGATGGCTTAACCAACAGAAATTTATTTTATTTATTCATTTTCTCACAGTTCCAGAGGCCGTATGTTCAATATTAAGGTTGCAAGCATGGTTAGGTTCTGATGAGGACTCTCTTCCTGGCTTGATGTTGCCCATCTTCCTCTATGCCATTACCTGGCTTTTCCTTGACAAGTATGCATAAGGCCACCAGTCCTATCAGATTAGAACTCCACATGATCTCGTTTAATTTTAATTACTTCTTAAAAACCCTATCTCTAAATATAGTCATGTTGGGGGCTAGGGCTTCAACATATGTCCTTATGGGGACACAATTCATCCAAGAGCACCAGGTATCAGTTACCAGGGACCCACAGAAAGAGGCAGTGCAGGGGAAAGGGATAGCTGACCTTGGGAACCAGCATCAAAGGATACAGGTCCTGATCTTGCTTCTTTAAGTAACTTGCCAATCTAAACTGCACCCACTCACTTCAGCACCCCTCTAAAGCAGGTGTCTTGTGTAAGGGACCACCTACATCTACACAAACTACTATAAAAATGAGAAGGAATGCAACCAGTCATAGACTAAAAGTTTGTCCCTCAACAGTTATTTGGTTGAATTTTATTCTTTTTTTCCCCCTTCAAATCTATGTGAAATTTAGAAAAGCCTGCAGTTATTTTATATATATTCAATATCATGGGATATGTGGTGGTCACATGACCATACAATTTAACCCATTTGTTTATTTTTAGGGTGCAAATGATAGCCCAAGACTAGCTCCCACTTAGTAGAAGCTGAACGTTTTCCCAATGTTTCAAGTCACTATGACTTTCTACAGTCTCGCTGGCATGTCTAAAATGTCTCAGTCACCAAAAAGAAGAGATGATTACTTAAAGAAATGTCATCGTTTGAATTATAATATTTATGGGCAATAAATAATAGATGTAGAAGTTCTTTCTCCATATGTCTAAATGCTTTTGAAAACGTGCAGTACTGAATTGATTATAACCAAGCAGCAGATTTCCCATGACTGCAATTTCAAACACTGTAATATTTTAAGAAAAAAACTCCTGGAAACTTCCTTTAAAATTGCCACTGAAGGGGAGAGCTCTAAAACCATCTTCAACTACCTGATCTCAATAAGTTTTTGTTAATAGAAGCAAAAAGAAGTAGTTCACCAGCATGGTGCTGACATAAAATCAGGAGGAGAGAAAAGCAGAGGGATATACACTCAAGAATCACAGGATGGATGGCTAGATTCAACTCACACACAGTGTGCTGCCTACAGGGCAAACATGACGACATTCAGCATTGAGGCAGCTCCCCAAACTTGGAAGGAAGAGGCCCTCTGAGAGGAGATCTAGTCATTGGCTTGGTGTGTACTCACAACAGCAACTGGCAGCCCATATTGGGGTAGATGGGCCTGTACACATGTTTTCTTTTGCCATCACTGTGTTGGGACACATGTGACTAAAAAAAAAAAAAAAAAAATGAGACTTTGGAAAAAAAAAATAAGTTAACTGATGACTTCATACTGACCCTCAGAGTCAAAGCATTCTATAATAGACATACTCTTATTTGACAATGTGAACGTTACTTTCTTGGCATTATTATTATTGCTCAATATTTTTATGCAATAATAGTCTGTTTTCTTTTCTGAATGTATTTATCTTTGTTCATTCTTTGCGTGGTTTCTGTTTCTAGTTCTTATCTTAAACATTGTTATTGTTATTAAATTTTAAGCCTTTTAAATTCTGTGAAGGCAAAAAGTGGAAACCTAATTAACACATGTATATGTAAAAATAAAAAAATATATTAAAAAATACAAAAAAAAGAATGAGTGGCCAACCTTTAAGTGTTTCAATGTCTCCTTAGAAATGAGGAGATCTAGGCTGGATGTAATCCTAACATTCTGGGAGGCCGAGGTGGGTGGATCACTTGAGCTCAGGAGTTCAAGACCAGCCTTAGCAAGACCCCATCTCTAAAAAGTAGCTGGGTGATGTGGCAGGCACCTGCAGTCCCAGCTACTTAGGAGACTGAGGCAAGAGGACCGCTTGAGCCCAAGGGACTGAGGTTTCTGTGAACCAGGGTGCTCTACCAGGGTGAACAAAGTAAGACTCAAGAAAAGAAAAGAAAAAAACAAAATGGAGATGATCTGGCATCCTGGCCCCATCCTGGACTCCTGGACCCAGGTCCCCACGTGGCCCATCTTCTGCAGGTGGGCAGCAAGCTGCTATTCGGCTGGGAGTTTCTGTTATGGTCCCCATGTCCCCGTGCTGCACCGTTTCCTCCATGCAGGAAGACGGTCTTTTGAAATAAATCATGCCCCACGTGTGCCCTCCATTTCCCCCTCCATCTCCTTCTTACACCAGGATTATTGCCTGCATGACCCCAAGGGCACTCGAATTTGGCAAGTGAATGTAAATGCAGTGATTATTTTTAAATATAAGACTGTGATATATATACATATATATGTGAGATTGCAATATATATTTAAATATGAGACTGCAATATATATATTTATGCATATACATTTATATTTATATATATATGGAACTGAAGAGTATGAAACCCTCAGAACTCTTATCAAGGTAACTTTAGTAAAATCCACATATGTAATTCTATTCAGAGGATGTGTGTGAGAAAAAGAGCATAGTCAATACAAAACCATGGGTTAACACATCATTTTTAAAAATTGGAATTCAAATGTGAGAACTGGACAGATGCACAATCAATCAAGAAAATGGAAAGAGAAGTTCCAGGCTGATGACGTCACAGGGGAGCATGCAAATAGGTGCCTCTGATTCTATAAGGAAGTTGAGATATGAATCATTCTATTAAAGGAACCTGGGGGCCTCGGGTAATTCACCCGGGAGTGAGTGGTTGTGTAATCCTGGAAGGGTCTGGGTTTCAATGCACCCGATCCCCCTTTTCTACCAAGATGCTCAAATGGCTCCGGGCCACCGGGAAGACTCTGATGCCTGCTCCCTACTGAGAAAGCCCACTCAGCCCTCACATAGGCGGTTTAAGAGCCATGGCAGTGGCTGCAGGTTATCTGTCATCTCTGGTGTGAACAGGAATCAGTAAGGCATTTCTCTTTCTCTCTGTAGCCATGTGTGCTGTGCGGCACTGTAATTTGTGTCTGCCTCCAAGAGAAAGCAGAGAGGAAAGCAGCAAAGTGGAAAGCAGAGAGGAAAACAGCCATCATAGAAGCCAAATAACCGAGGGAGAACAGAAGCTGCAGCTTGCTAAGCCAAGAGGACGCTTTCCTGTATGCGCCCTCCTTGCCTCTGCAAACTGCTGGTGGTTTCACTTTGCTGTTCCAAACACTACAAGGAGCGATCCTCTATTATCAGTGCTGCTGTCTTCTCCTCTTCTTTTCCATGTGGACAGCCTCAAATCTGTAAGTCTTCAAACACACAGTTTGAGGAGGATGAAGAAAATAGATGCAGATAGCATGACTTTCATTAGCACAGGGAAATGGAAAACGGAGAGGACCAGTGCGGTTTCCAGGAAGGTACCTACTGCTTGTGGTCCAGTACCTAAGGGAAGAGGGATGTCAGAGCCCCGGCCACGGGATAAACGCTTTCTAGACCTCCATGTAACCACCTTACTTCCCTCCATTTCTTATCTGGTCTTCTTTTTCACAAGAAAATGGTACTCAGATAATTTGAGTGTGAAAATAATTGTCCTGCTCAAGAAAGAATCCCAGTGGACATAGTGTAATCACATAACCCAGTTCACTGCTCATTTTAATGTGGACATGGCCAAGAAAAAATAGCCAGGCTTTTGGTAGCAATCTAGTTCTACTTCTTGTCAGATGGACTAGATTTTTATGTAACAGTCAAACCACAATTGCATCTTGGTTTTCTTGGTCTAAAAGAAAGGAAAAGTCTCTCTATCCTTTCTGGGTTTTATGTCTAACCCTCAGTTAAATCCTACTGTCTTTGCGTTCAGTAAAATTTGCTTTATATCTGTGGGTGCTTTATGAACGTGAGCAAAGTACTGGGCACTGTTCTTCCCTCAAGGAGACTGCAATCTGAGTTAGGTGTTCCCTAGACCCGGTCTTTTGAAATAGTCTGGTCATTTCATGGCTATATTGTTTGGAGTGCCACCAATGGAGTTTCATTTGCCAGTCAAGCCCCTTTCACTTACTACACAAGACACTCTACTTGACACTCCCCTATGGCCTTGGAATAATGCAGACAAGGGACACGCACCGTTTCAGACTACACAAGTCATTGGTAGAATATAAGCTTTTGTTTGTTTGTTTTTTTGCAGTTTTTGGCTGGGACTGGGTTTGAACCGCCACCTCTGGCATATGGGGCCGGCGCCCTACTCCTTTAAGCCACAGGCGCCGCCTCAGAACATAAGCTTTTATGTAAGAGAAATACATGACTGGGAAGGCCAATTTTCTGATAAGAAAACAGAAGGAGCACAATGGTTGGAACAGAACCAGGTGGACAAGTCTCTTGGGGTTTTATGTGGTTTTCCTAAAAGAGAAAGCAATGAGAGAAGACAGGACTGAAGAACACTATTCCCCCATCACCTTGGGGTCATCATTGTACCCTAGCCCCACCTTTTCATAATTTCTGATCCCTATTATTAAAAAAAAATCCATGATGTTTTGGAAGCTATAGTCTAGAGGACATAGTAAAAGCTTTAGATATTCACTGAATTGAAAGGGACTCTTGCCAGCCCTGTAGGTATCTGTTTAGTTTTTAGTATTATCTCCAGCAGAAAAACATCGATTGGATAAATAAAACATCTATTTCAGTGCACACTATGTGAAATACACACTATGTGTACACTGCTTGGGTAAATAAAACATCTATTTATATGCTATGTGTAAGGTACAGTATTATTTGAGCCACCATTGATTTTTCCCCCCAGAAGTAATTTTTCTTTCTTTTTGGAGACAGAGTCTCACTCCATTGCCCTGGGTGGAGTGTCATGGTGTCATAGCTCACAGCAACCTCAAACTCTTGGTCTCGAGGCAATCCTCTTGTCTCAGCCTCCCGAGTAGCTGGGACTACAAGCCTACCAAAAGATAAGGTCTTGCTCTTGCTCAGGCTGGTCTTGAACTCCTGAAATCAAGCAATCCAGCCACTTCGGTCAGCCTCCCAGAGTGCTAGGATCACAGGCATGAGCCACCGCGCCTGGCCAGAAATAATTTTTAATTCCCATAATGAGAAATAGTCCACACACACATGATCAGAAATGATGCACATACATGTACACACAAACATACACAAACACACACACACACACACACATACGAATTATCAAAACTTCTACATGAAGGCTTTGGGGAAAAATCTTTCACAGATAGAAGGATTTTTAAAATCACCACCTACAATGCCAAGTTCTTCAGTTCCTAATTTTGCAACTACAGCTCAAAGGAAGACAATGATATATTGGTATGGTGGCTACCGAGCAGACAGTAGATGATGGTCAAAAGCTCTGCTGGAATAAAATGGAACAAAGTGAGAAAATTAATGTTTGTCCCAGATTCTGATGCCCTGCCCTCACCCCACTCCTCACTTTGTCTCAGGGACTGTTTCGAAGTTAGAAATCATTTTCTCTTCCCAGATTCTTCATTTAAAAAGTCAATAAAAGTTTAAGAACAGTCCTACAGTCATCTGCCATTTTGTATGATTTGCATTCACAAGTGATCACTTAAAAAAAAAAATAGTCCTCTTTGAAAATGTTGACGTTGTTTTTGAGATAAAAACGCCCTGAAACGTTTTCAAAGAGGGCTATTCTTTTGCCTTGTATGCAAATGACTGTGTGCAGAATACATTACATTGTCTTTTCTAATAACAAGGTAAGAAATACACATTGACAAAGCAAAATTTTTAAAAATCCTTGAAATGGCAGCTATAATTGTTCAGCAACCAAGCTGTCTGAACAAAGCCTATGAAATGCATTCTAAATCTGCTCAGACCATGGCCAACCTATTCAAAGAGGTAAAAGAACATTTTCACTCTCATGGCAAAAGTAATTTTGATTTCCAGTGACATTATTTGAGGACCAATAAATAAGTGTACTGGAGCTGCTCCCCTCCCTTTGGGAAGATTTGCCGAAACAAACTCACCATGGATGGGCTGCCGGCAAAAAAGGAAATAAGTGGGGGATGGAGGTCTCTGAATGTGCTCATCATTTTATTTCTTTAGGTTTAAGGGAGACTTTTAGGAACAGTGACTACAAAACAATTTGCCTAAAAAGTATATTTACCTTTAGAAGATAATTTTACTGTTATCTGGTCTAATTCGTAATATGTGCAAAATTTCTAATGAGTACATTTTATTTTGTTGTAGCATGTGTCTCTATTTATGGATAATCTTGTTTTCTTTCTTTTTCTTTTTCTTTTGAGACAGAGTCTCACTTTGTCACCCTGGGTAGAGTGTTGTCGCATCATAGCTCACATCACAGCAACTTCAAACTTTTGGGCTCAAGCAATTGTCTTGCCTCAAGCCTCCTGAGTAGCTGGGACCTCAGGTGCCTGCCACAACGTCATGCTATTTTTAGAGATGGGGTCTTGCTTTTGCTTAGGCTGGTCTGGAACCCATGAGCTCAGGCAATCCACCTGCCTCAGACTCCCAGAGTGCTAGGATTATAGGCATGAGCCACAGCACCAGGCCCTGATAATCTTGTTTTCTTACAAGCACTTCCCATTTCTAGGTTATGCTGTTCTATTATGATGAAGATTAATGTTATGTATTTGCAAAAATAATAAAGCAATGTCTGATTACTTGATGGACAGAGGAAGATAAGTCAATTTTGAGTAAAACGGTATTTAAGAGAGAGAGAAATGATCATCTACATCTGGGTTTTAACATAACAAATCATTCTGGAATCCTATTTACCATTTATTAACTGTTTTCAGGTTTTTGGGAGGGTTTGGTAATGTTCCTTGCAAACATTTTCAGCATATGAAATTTTAAATCCTCTTTTACTCTACATTAATTTTAAATGATAGGACAAGTAGCGATTTCAGCATATGATATTTTAAATTATCTTTTACTCTATATTAAATTGTAAATGATAGGACAAGTAGCGATTTACATTCAAATAATGAGACTAAGTAAAGCACTGCCATCTAAGAAAATAAAAATATAAGGTATATTTTCTTACAGAAAAAAATCTGAGAATCAAAATCAAAGCATTCATTTTCATGAACTATAAAATTTTCCAGATTATAATTCATCAAACCCCAAAAGATTAAGCACCATTATTTTTAGGTAGAACATCTCATCATGAGATGAAACATCTTTAGTCTTAGAAGTACCTGAAAGATTTCCTTACTACAAGGTACTGTAACTTTGTGAAATTTTTAAATTTAAATAAAAGTTTGCTTTACAAGTTTTTTTGTCGAACTCCTTTGGCCACAAGTGGCATCAGCTTGGCAAATCCAAAATAATATAGATAGATGATAGGTAAATAGGAAAATAAATAGAGATAGGTATACAGATATTATCTAAAAGGTGAATATTGCTGATTTCCATAACTTTGTTCTTAAAGCTAATGATTGCATCAATATAAGGAAGTTTCTTAAGAGGTAGAAATTACATGTAAAAAAGAAATAGTTTCAACCATGTTCGATTCATCCATTCAATTCATTGCAATGGATTCCAAACTATTACTCCAATCTAATTGTTTAGCCTTGAAGGCTTGAAATATATAGAAAATAGCTAAAAGCAGCTGTTCCCAAGGGCTGCAAAGTTCAGTTCTTTTCTTGTTTCTAGACAGATTCAGACATCTATGCTTTGCTCAGACATAAACAGAAAGGTTTTCTTTCAGAAAAACACAAAGAAGAAAACTAAGGGAGTCTCTTTTGATTCTAAATGTTGCCACCCATTCTCAGACCCTTGGATTTTTAATGCCTTTCTTAACACAGGAAAGAGGAAGTAGCACATTAGCAAATTTCTTTATCACAAGTGCAAAAGTAATGAACATGCTTTTTTTTTTTTTTTTTAAAGAGACTCCTATCTATCTTAAATGTGCTTCAGAAACATAAGGTAATGCAAAACTCAACGTGCAGCAGAATGTTATACTTCATCGCTTAAAAATAGAAACGTGGTATTTATCTCTTAAGTTTAAATGTCTCTTACATTTGTAATGGCCCATTTATGTATAGACCTAATAGTGTTTCCATCTAAGGCACTCTATTTGTCAAAGACACATGAAACATGTTTAGCAAAGGTCTACAGAAACTGTTGATTGCCGCGTAAGACTACGGAACATCACTGTTTATCAGAAACCTTTATCCTTTATAGTTTCGATGAATTGGTGCTAAATTGTTGAATGCACATTAATTTGTATGACACAGACTTGATGTGATGAGTGTGCCCGATTGGCATTAATAATCCTAAAAACGACCTAAGTTTATGTTGTAGAGGCTGCTGGATTCATTACACTACAAATCTTCCTGGGAATAAGTAGTGTCCCTGACACTTTCCCAGATGTAGTAAAAAATACCATGCTATGAACATGTCTGTGCCAACTCAGATTTATTTAGCCTTTGAGCTACAATTACTTTATTATTCCATTTCTGATTCTTGCTTAAGAAAAAACCCAGCGCTTAAGGCCTAATACGTAAATATAGAATGAGGTTGCCCACCGAGTGATCCCTGAGGAGATAGGTTATGGTGCCCACAGGGACATGGGTTGAGCTGAAGCCAAGCAACATTCCAGAGGACCTGGTAACTCCAGTCCCCAGGTATTGATGAATGACTTTTTTCACATTCTCCTAAACTGCTTGCAGGTAAGCCTGGATTGCACTTGGTGTTTGGTCCTCAGATGGGCATTGCCCCTGTGCAAATCTCTGTCTCATGCTTAGAAGAGCAAAGGAACAAACCCCTCCCTGGAGCACTGTCTCACTCTGGGTGATGTTCACATCTCCATGAGCTGCCAGGAGAATATCTTCCTCTCCTGAGTACCTGAGGAAAGTTCTCGGCAATTCATGCAGATGTGTATGTGGACAATACCAAATGGCCACTTGCCCCTTGAGCCTGAGACCTTCATTTAACATGTAAAGATTAGACACATTCTGAATCACCAAAACAATTCATCTGGAATTTGTGGCATTATGCAAAGAAATCAGTTAGATAAATATTAGACCTGAGACGTTGAGGCTAAACAATTAATGTAACTTATAATGGTAAAAATAATTTTCATGTAAGTGTATTTTAGATGTCCTGTTGGAGACAGAGAAGGCAAAGAAGAAAAATAAGTTTGCAGGATGATAAAATAGAAAGTCACCTGACATCGCCTTTATTAGAACTTCCCTATCACTCTCACTACTTAATTCAAAGGGAAGATATCACCAGATCCTCATGAATGGCTGGGGAATTGAAGTAGGAAAAACTTGATGCAATGTTCTTATAATCCATTTTAGAGTCCCTTCGGTGATAGGGAGATTAAATATGATATTCCTCTGTGAACACGGAGACTGCGAGAATGTTATTCACTCTGAAACATAATTCATGTTCTGGAAATAAATTATATGACTAACACACTTAATAATTTTACAACCCATGTGCATCATTCCATAGACTATTTTCATGCCATTACGGTAAGTAAACTCAATTAGCTAACAGTGAAGCATCAGAGAGAAAATTCAGTTATTCTTTATGGAACTCCTTGAAGGACAGTTATAGACCTTTTTCCATTTTTGTTCCAATAAAGAGCTGATGTGCCAAGCTAAGAATAATCTATAATTGAACAAGATATATGATACTCTATTTTAATCCTCATTATCTTTTTAGAGGATGAACGAGGATAGTAGATACCACTTCTGTACGATTTACTATTTGCAGTACATTTTCTTTTTTGCAAAGTAAAAGTCCTCATGGACATTCCAAAAGAAAATGTATGAGATAAAATCAGAAGTTTAAAAACTATGTTATTTTGCAGAATTCCAAAACAAAAAGGAAAATTTGAAATAGATTTTGTTGTCAGTTAACGTAGGACCTTTGGCCCTACAGAACTAAAGAAGTGAGGTCTCTTCCCAACTCACAGTAGATAGGTGTTTTCAGGGTGCTATCAGGTCACTCTGCCAGGAAGAAGCAAAGACAAGAATCCACGCCTAATCTTCAGAATCAAGCAAACGCCTTAATTTTGGGATAACAATTAATTTAAGTGAAAAGCATAAAAACCTAAATATTTCTGAAATTCATATGTTCATTCACAGTCTCTCTCTTAACCACTAAGTCACCCCACAATAATTCTCACTTAAATTTAACCCATTTTCCACAGAGTTGGACTTTCTCATCCAATTCCCACAGCAATCCATTAGGGGCACCAATGAGAACTTGTCTTTCCCTGTTTGATATCTTTTAGCAGCTTCCAAGCACCTCCCTGATAAATTCCAAACACCTTAGCATCTCACAGAAGTTTAAAATCTTGCCCTGCTTATCTGTGTACAACTCTCTGTTTAACGGTACCCTGATATCTTTCTGACTCGGTTGAAATGTCTCCTTGCCCCTACATTAATCCTGGCTCTCTGGCTCATCAAGGCCTCCCTCTCTGTGTTCACTAACCTATGCAATATTTCTTCTCCTTTTCAATTGCATGTCTTCACAATGATTTCTTTCTTATCTTTTGTGAAAGCCTGTCTGCCACCTGTAAGCCTTCGGGGATAACTTAATTCATTTTGGGGTCCCAGATGTGAACCTCCTCAAGGTTACTCCTAGCATTCCCCGTGCACAGATTTCTGCTTCTGCCATCACATGCAGAAATCTCTGCACCTCCAAACTCCCCTAAAATGGAAATGCTTCATAAAAAAAAACCTCCATCAGCTTTCATAATAAATAATAGAGGAACAGAATTGTTCAATATCAGGTGGCATTTTTCTTCCTTTTGAAAAATGTCAAAAATTTGCATTATGACATTCCGCTCGTACACAACTGTTGTCTTCTCTCAGCTCAGAAGCAGCTCAAAGACAGAACCAGCCTGGCAATGCTCTGCCATTTTTTATCACACTATTTCTGTGAAGTGGGATGGTGTGTCTTATTACTACATTATATTTGCATTCATTATTGTCATTTGTGCGATTTCAGACCTGTGAAATCGAGAGACCGTTTTTTAGGCTTGATGGACAGATAAGAAGTAGAAGTGTCCTTATTTAAGGGTAATCTCATGTACTCTCTATACTGAAAACTACGATGTGAAAATTCTGTGCACATCAACATTACAAAACATGTTTTTTCCTCTGTAAAATAATCATCAAAGCAATCACATTCTCTTTTAGGCTTTTGTTTGCTTGCTTCCTTGTTCAAAGAGATGGGGTGTTATTCTGTTGTCTAGGCTGGAGTGCAGAGGTACAATCCAAGCTCACTATAACCTTGAACTCCTAGCCTCCCGAAGTCTTGTTATTACAAGCATGATCCATTATGCCCCTCTCCACATTCTCTTTTAGATTAAGGATTTGCTGACAGCAATTCCTTTCCTCTCCAATAGAAATTATTTACTTGGGAATTTCAACAAAATATTACAACCCACCCAATAACCTTGTGTGCAGAAATTAACAACTGGTAAACTTTTTACAGAAACGCATTGTATGATTTGTAAAAATAAGGCATCATCACAACTGGCAGTTTTTATGGGACTGAAAAGCAAAGAGAGTTTTTACATGTGCATTTAAGAGAAAAGTTGTTTATCTCTAGTGTTTAGCTAAATCTTTCATACATATTTCCTGAACATTCTCACACTTGATCTTAGACAAAAGGACGAAAAGCAATTTCCTGATCATTCTCAACTGTACTTTCCTCAGATATGAACTTTAAGGCACCCATGGAAGATATAACACTTGTTGGATATGTCTGCAATGTTTAATTAGGTACTAGAATAAGACAGTCTCCATGAGACACACTGTTGGTAGGCAAATGAACTTAATTCAAAATTTCTCAGAGCATTCATCCCCTCAAAACTAACAACTAAATCTGCTTTGTGATCTAGCTCCTTGAAACTCAAAGTTTGGCCTATAAGCTGACCACAGGTATACCATCTAAGGACCTTGTTAAAAATACAGCCTATTAGTCAGGCCAGAACTCAGAAATCAGAATGTACATTTTAAGCAGATTCCTAGGTGATTTTTAAGCATGGTACAATTTCAGAGGCATTGGCTCAGCTCCCACTTGCAAAATCAGTTCAGAACATGAAACTACGTTTAAATGATATATAATTCCTGTTTTTAAAATCTTCTTCTTTTTTGAATCAAGGCAAACATCACACTGTATAATTCCCTTTCTGAGCACCTTCCTTGTCCCAAGAAAGGCAATATGACCCTTCTAACTATTGTATGTGAATAAGGTGTAAAAAGCACACATTTGGTTCAGCATGTCACAAAGGAATTTGTGATTGATTTCTGTAGAGTGAAGGACTGTAAGTTACCAACACTACCCTCCAGGAATAGTCTGTTGAAACTGAGCTTCATGAAGCATCAGTCATTCTTAGCCAGCACTGCTAAAGCCCAGTCTGTTCCATGAGGAGTTGTTGTTGCTGCAAGAGCTCCAAGCCAGGTAATGGAAGGGCAACTTCAAGGTTAAGATGCCTCCCCTGCTTGTTTACATGTGTCCCTGAGCTTGTGGGTTCACTGAAGACAGCTTAAAAAAGGCCAAGTCATGAATGAAATCCAGTCTTATCTGAGAGTCCCATAAGCATTATTCCAAAATAATTACAAAAGTAGCACACTCAGGGATGGTTTATGACAACCTCATTTTTAATACCTATTCATCTGCAGACGACACTTTCTCTTTTCACCTGACTAAGTGGCTGTACATCTGTATGAACAGAGGAAATGCAATGGGATAGCTCTCACAGAAATCAACACTGAGATCAGTGGTGACATTTGCCAGCTGTTGGGTCCCTCCTTACTCAACAGGAAATACTTCTGGCTAAAAAAGACATCATGATAACATCACGGGAAGAATATTAAAAAAAAAAAAAAAACAACAATGAAACTTTCATTGGAAGAATTCTTTCACTAGGATACTAAGTTTTACATTCACTCCATTATCTGTTCTTGTGTAGGGCCAGAAAAAATACTATCACAAAATTACCAAGTTAAAAGAATAACAGTTTTTTTTTAATTTCAGAATTACTATGAGCAAAAACAGTAAATGTGCTATTATCTTCTTTGTTTTTATTATTTTTTTTAATTTTAAATGAGTGGGATATAAAGTCTAGACAAAGGGAAAAAAGGAAAAACAAGGATAACACATACAGGACAACTATCCAGGTTGGTTTTGGTCTCTTAGGATACAAATGATTTTAACAGCCACTACCGTAGCCAGGGCTGCTGGACAAAATAATTCATAACCTTGACACTGACTATGAAAGCATCGAAAGGAAAAAGTACACATAGGCTTTCATGTACATCATTTATAGGAAACAATATAAACCAGAATGCTTATTCCAAAAAGATAAGAAAGATCTTGTCACAATGCCAGCAAAGAGTGCTCACTCTATAACCATTCGGTTTCTTTCTTTCTTAATCCTGTTTAACTCAATCAAGCAAAACTTATTTTTTCCAAAAGAAATGCAACACTATTCAAAACATCATTTTCACGACCAAGATAAATAAAACTTTCCAAAGAAGTTACAGGTGTAAATCTTTGTTCCCAAAACTGGTGGCAATGTCTAGGACTGATGGGGGGAACTTTAGATCCTCAATCATTCCTATTAATCCCCAGAACCCGGTCAAAAGACGTGACTCTCAAAATAAAGGCAGTACTCTTATTATGCAACTCAAGACACGTCCCCTTAAGACAGACTGAAACCCCAACGTTCGCATATTCTAGGGTTTCCACTACTCAGAATCATTATATGTATAATGAAAGTACCATTTGCCTTTCTTTTTACTGGAAAGAACAAAGTCAAGGAGAAAGGATCAACTTTGAGGCCTGGCAAGCCTGGGATTGAATGCCAGCTGGGTTTGAAAACTCATTCATGGAAGACGTTAGTAAAACAGTAAACCAAATCTGCTATAAAATGTCATTGAGATTATCCAGTGGATCTGGGGACATACATCTCGCTAGCATGTTAAAGGACTAAACAGGACAGTGTCCACACAGCACCTGGTAGACTTAGCCCCAGGCACACAACCCCCCAAAGTCTCCTGTGTTGTTCTTCCTCTTTTTTAATGATTCAAAACTACTACGGACACTTCATGGTGACCCTCCTTCTGTTGAAGTAAGAAAGAGAAAATTTGTCTGAATAACAAAATCACAGCTGGAATTATATTTTCAGGAGTTTCAATACATCCCCGAACCAAGAGATTTCCTATTTTGTAAGTGATTAACACAACTCAGCACACAGAGTTCTAGATCATAGGGTTCTAGGAATCAATGTTCTTTCCCTTTGAATCTCCACTGGGTCCCAGATCTGGGCTGGGAGTAAATGCATCTGAATCTATTCAACTCTTTCTTTATGCTGCCCCTCAGCTGAAGAGAAAAGTTCATTGCCTAGGCCAGGTTGCCATAAAAATATTGTTGCCAAAATAGTATCCAGGAGCCAGCAGAGTCTCTTATAGATATCACCAGATATAGCAGGACTTCTGCTCCTGATGCGTCCTCTGTTGCCTATTAAACGGCCAGGCAGGGACAGGCAGGGGACACCACAGCTACATAGTAGCTAAGAACATGGCAAGGACTCTCAGAAATTCCCACCCTTTGCACACACACTGAATTCACATAGCCTATGCTATTTTCAAATTTTCTCTCACTGTGAAGGAACAAAAATGGTATCTTGATAATATGTGCAGGACCACGTAGCAGCTCCTTTAGGAAACTGAGTTCTTTTCCTAAACAATGACTATTTCTGGGACTGTGGTGAAGTAAAAAGAATGCTGTCTGGTTCATAAAAGTTATAAGCCTGTCACCTGGGAGAAAGTATGAAGTGAAAATTCAGATAGAACACACGAGTGGAAAATAGGCAGACCATCCGTGACAGGAGAACTCTAGCCCAAGCTCTACAGCAGCCAGTCCGAAAGGCAAAACAAAGCCCTGGCAGTAGTCGGCTTAGAAATGTCAGGGCTTGGCCAGGCATAGTGGTTCACGCCTGTAATCCTAAGCCCTCTGGGAGGCTGAGGTGGGTGGACTGCCTGAGTTCACAGGTTCGAGACCAGCCTGAGCAAGAAGGAGACCCCATCTCTACTAAAAATAGAAAAACTGAAGCAAGAGGATCACCTGAGCCCAAGAACTTCAGGTTGCTGTGAGCTATAATGCATGGCACTCTGGTCAGGATGCCAGAGTTAGATTCTGTCTCAAAAAAAAAAAAGAAAGAAAGAAATGTTAGGGCTTGGTTAATAATAGAAATTCCCCATTTTTTGTCGCTGCTTTCAACTTAGGACCAAACATAGAAAGCCAAAGACATTCCTCAAACTAATCACATAAAATTGCCTCTAATTGGCCCATCTCTGGACCTCCTGTGCCAACAGCCTCCAATCAGAGCATATCTGAAGCCTTCCCTTCTGCTCTGAGCCTCCGCCATCTAAGCTCATGGCTGGCTTACACTCTAACTATCGCAAATGGAATAAATACTCCCTGTTTGTTCTCCCCTGGGTGGTATTTGCTTATCTTCACAAGATTTACTTGCTTGTTTTTCTGTTATATCTATTTCACAAACAAGATCATCTTTTGTTATTTGCAGTGCTAAGAGCTATGGAAACTTAAGCAATGTAACACTACTTTTGCGGCCTCTGAGTACCCCCAAAATCTGCCTAAAATGTGCCCTCTGCAAACTCCTGAACTCAAAAAATCCCCTCCCCTTGCACCTCATGGATCCAAACACGACAAAGAACGACTCACAATCTCAGCATGACCAGCCACCCCAGTTTGTTTAGAAATGGCCCAGGCAAGCATCAAAAGTCCTATATTTCAACCTCAAGGAAATTGTGATGGTTAGTCTCCCCAGGGGACTCAATACATCATGCCTTTCTAAACCTCACTACAGATGCAATTCACTCTGCTGCTTGTCTTTAACATGTCATCAACCCAGTGAACTCCTCTCCATCTGCCAAGCCCCTGCCTAAACGCCCATTCCCAGGGAAAGCATCTTTGAAAACACCCCAACCCACAAACCCAAGTAGATTGACTACACTCTCCTCCATGCCACCGTATAGCTTGTGTGTTTTGTCACATGACATAGGAATGATCTGCTGTGGCACTTAGATACACAACAAATTCTTGGCAGCAGGTACAGTATTGTTCCCTCCCAGCCGTCATCATGCCAAGCTCCCATTTGTCTGTTTCATGAGTATATGAATTAATAGATGACTGAACAGCTTAGCAATGACATTTATTAATAAATTATTTTTTTAGAAGAAATCTAAAAAGCTCTCCATTGAGATGAAGGGACAGCTCGTGTGTATACAGCATTCGGGCACCTTATGTGAGGTATATTCATTCATCCATCTCAGTTACCCAGATGGCTTATCTACCTCAATCTGCGTGTTGTTGTCCTGCCCGTCGTCCAGTAACAGGTCCGGGAAGCCTCGCGGCTCTGCAGAGTCTTGGCCCATGCTTGCCCTGTTCGTGTCTACCGCCTTGACAGAGTCTACATTCCTTTTCCACCTGTGGCTGTATGTGTGTAAATCCACAGCCACGTCCTCTGCTGTCTGAGGCAGGGCCTGAGCAATACCATACTGCCAGTCTGAAAAAGACAGAAAAGGTGTCAACCTGTTACAAATCATACACACATGTAGCATCTGCTAGAAAAGAAATACTAACTCTGCTGGTCACAAGGGTGTAACTTGGCACAGTGAAATCCGTTTAGTGGTATGAGCTGGCGTTGGTGTGAACAGCTCTGGGGAGCTGTGACAGTGGTGAAGGGGAGGGTCTCATGGAGTTCCTGAAACAGATGTGCATCCGTGGGACAATGTATCTTTATTCCCTTCCCTCTCCCCTTCCAGACGCACACACTTCATAGACATTCTCTAGCTGTTCCCAGAAAGCCAGCAAAAATCCAAACAAAGAAATGAAGCCCAGTGATTAGTCAGCTGATTTGAAAAGAAAAGTCTGACATTATTAACTTGTAAGTTTACACTTATTTTCCACGCGGTGTGTTGGACAGCCAAGAGACAACAGTGTCATCCAAGGGGTTAAATAATACACGAAATTACCTTGATGTAAATGGGAGAGCCAACCTTGCCACTCGCAAGCCAGACTTGGTTCACTGCCTAACTCATTTAATAAGCGACACCCTCAGGAGTCATCACCAATGCTCTTGTTCATTTATGCTGTTCTCACCTTGAAATCTTGTCAGGGTCTAAAGGATGACAGTGATAAGCACTTAGAGAAATGGATGGCAAGGCGAGAAGATCAAATCACAGAGGTATTTTAAAGCCATCTGCAGGGACTGGCCTCACTGACCCAGCTCATCCTGCTACCATGGGAGGAAAAATGAGATTTAATCATTACTCTCCGTCTTTCATTTCAGGGGGTCAGCTGGGGAAGGTGTACCCCAGGTACTAGAACAGCCTTATTCTACACAACCATTACCCAAAGATATGAATTCACAGGCTTTATAACTGGCAGAAGATGAGTTCAAAAGGGCTAATAGAGCAGTGATTTAATTAAGCGGTGACGTGCCCTTCAATGCAACAACATTCCAAAAAACCAAACTGTATTTAATGCAGCTTAGGATACCACTGGAGCAGCTACTGAGAACTCTTAATAATTAACTTAAGGCTCTACTACTAATCATATGCATAATGGTCTAAATAGCTCCTTTTTGGCTCAGAAAGGTACTGATCGTTCTTCTAAACACCGAGGCTATTCTTTGACTTCACAAAGAATCTAAAAGACCCCCTATTGCCTGAT
This sequence comes from Perodicticus potto, assembly GCA_963574655.1. Classification (NCBI taxonomy): domain Eukaryota; kingdom Metazoa; phylum Chordata; class Mammalia; order Primates; family Lorisidae; genus Perodicticus; species Perodicticus potto. The sequence continues at coordinate 28,375 of CAUYRH010070270.1, forward strand.
GCCTTGATGAATATAGCCCCGAGAGAAACACTCTCCCAGCATCAGCCATCCAGATCTTTCCTTGGGCTCACAGAATATTAGAGCTTAAAAAAGACAACAGAAGCTGAAAGAACAAAACCCTGTAGAGAGAAACCCCAAAGCCAGGGAGATGCAGTGTTGTGCTCAATTCACTGAATTGTGTTAGGCTGAAAAGAACTCATAATAAAGCTCTGAGTGTGGTCCCACCCAGCCTCTCCATCAGTGATTTTCCACCAGTGTGCCGTGATAGGGCCTTAGGTGTGCTGGAAAATTTGTAAAAATCATTAATCAAATCATTAATTAAATTATTTTCACAAGAAGTTCAAAGCACAATAAGTATATTCGTTTTTTTAACCCTTCTTTCTTTTGATAGTTTAAGCATGCGGCGGAAGTTTAACTATAGGTTCAAGAGTGCCATGAGTTTAAAAAGGTCAAAAAACACCTCTCTATATAGTTAAGTGTTCAATATGTAACTTAATCATTCCTATCGTCGTTTTTTGTTGTTATTAATGCTGCTTCCCTACTGGCTGCTGAACAGTACTCAATAAATCTTTACTGACTGTCTGAACGAGTGAGTGAACAACATCATAGTACCAGGCAGAATTATGTAAGTAAAAAAACAACTGCACAAGGCTTCAGGAGTCCTGAGTTGAAATTCTTCCTTTTACATTTGCTGGCTGTGGACCCAGCATAATTTTTAAAAGTCTCTTTGGCTTTTGTTACCCTGTATTTTAAATGGGAATTAAAATACCTCACCTGCAAAAAGCAGACCACTGTTCCTACGGAAGTGTCAGGCTCTAAGACCATTATTCTAGGCAGAGCTCCATTAAGCAATTGTATTTGCCTTATTTATATACGCTGCTTCATTATCAAAAATGTATGAGGCAGCTAACAACAAAGGTGGGCAATAAAATTTTAAAACAACCAGGTAACACTTAGGTGAGCATCAGACACAGGCATTCCCCTGGCGACTGGGGTGGTCGCTCTCAGCAAGTTATACCACCGATACAGCTGAGTGAATACAAATAGTCATGCAGGAACAACGGAAGATCCACGCAGGATTCTTGTTAGAATGTCAATCTAGATGAAAATGGTAACAAACACAGCACAGGATATGGAGTAAATGGTCCCAGATAGAAAAATGATATTCACAAACTAGATCCCCACACCAAGGGGACAGCTTCAACCAAAGCCATGTCAGTCCTCCAAAATGTCAATCAGGAAAAAAAGGATCTGAAACTTCTAAGAATTAGTCTTCATTAAAATCTTCAAAACAGATTTTCAAAGCAACCCTTGCTTTCTTTTAAATAGGTGTTATTTTGTCTTCCCTGACATTAATTTTACCAGTTTCTTTTTACATAATTGTGGCACTGAACAAAACAGTACTTTGCAGAATCCCCATTAGGTCCCGTGATGTCACATTAGGCTCTGGGGTCCCGGAGAGGTGAGTGAGTAGGTGGAAGGCCTAACATCGCAGGGCCCTTCCGTGGGCTTCTCTTTCTAAACTTCCTCAACTGCCCTTCCTCAGTTTCCTTTCTGCTTTCTTACTCTAGGGAACAGATGAAAAGGATTTTCAGAGCCAAGGAGCAATAAAGTCTCCATTTCCCACTTAAGTTGAAATTTGAGAAGTCTGATTCATGTTTCAAGCTCTTGTTTTTGTCCTAACATTCAAAGTCAGCCTTTAGCAGAGAGGTAGGCCTCTGCACAGACTGAGCCTGAAACTGTGTTCCAGCACTTGGCAGGTTAAGTCTTCAGACTGCTGTGGGTTTGAATTTTCCCCCATTGTTTAGCAGTGTTTTATGATTTCTTATTTTTCGTTTTGCTGTCACCATGGACAATTCTTGCTGACAAATGTTGACTTGCTTCCATCTCTGTTCTTCCTAGAATTTGCCAACTTAAACCATGAAAACCGCATCACTTACTCACTCTAATTGTGTTTACAAAGAGTAAATAGGATCTCAGAAAAAAAACTTGAGAAGTTCTCTAATAAGAAAATTTGTGAATTGTAGGGCCTGGCTTTTCTGAATATCTTCGATTGTTCTTTCGTTGGCATTTTAAGCCTAATTCTTTTTCTCTGGTTATGTTATGAATAAGCAAGGCTGCCCAATCACGCGTACGGGAAATGTTATTACATGTTCATAACTCAGTAGCACATGGTTCATCAAGGCTGAAGCATGAAATTGGCTTAGACGTTCATTCCATTTCTGAATGATTTTTTAGAGAAGATAAAACAAGTCAAATGCATGTTTCACAGAAATAAGATAACCCGGAAAACCATACTGCAGTTATCTATATTGTGAATTACTCTTACGCCTTTCACACGCTTTCAAACTCACACAAATATTTTAAATTGTTCCTTAAATCAGCACCAAAACGAAACACTCAGAAGCAAGCCAGAGGGATGTATGGAATATAATTTTTCCCTTCCCAGCTGTAGTGAAAACAAAAACAACAGGAGGGTTCTTCAAATCATCTGGCTGAACAGATTATTTGCCTTCTACCTCCTGTGCGTTAATTAAACCACCGATGGAAAATTTCAAATGTGATCTTTCCAAAGCAGTTGTCAATTACTATAGTGCAATCTTTCTACTACAGCTGTCAATCAGACAGTTCACGGAAATATTAAATGTATCTCATGACTTCCATTTGGATACAGACAAAGCTTTAGAGGTACACATTTCTGTGTATCCCATATATAATTTTATCTTAAGCCATGGTCGAGTTATTTTGATTGCAATAGCAGAAAAACACTGCTGAAGCAAACACTTCCTTGGTTTTTCAGTAGAACAGTATTATAAAACCCCACGTCTAGTTAATGCCTGTTTTATATTGAAGAAAATACTTCCTTGGTTCTTCAGTAGAACAGTATTACAAAGCCCCAGGTCTAGTTAATGCCTGAGATTAATGTCCAAACGTCATCTCTAAAGTTATCATACATCGAGAAAATGGGAAATTATAGCTAAATGTACCTTTATTTACAAAATACTCATTACAAAATTTTGCAAAGAGGTGGTCAACAGGTACGGAATATTTTGTAATTATTTAATAAAATTTTGTAATTAATGTTTTATAAATAAAAGCACGTTTAGCTACGATTTCTCATTTTCCGTTTGTAGGATGACTTTAAGGCAACTTTATTGGAACATGCTGTACGATAATTCATGGGAGTCCTCCTTTTATTCTTTACAAACCTTGCAAGTCTTTTTTGTGTCATCATACACTGTAAAATAACATAGAAGCAAAAGAGACGAAAGCTGTGCTGAGGATATGTTTATATTGATGTCTTATTCTTATAACTTAATGCTTTACCTCGCATTTAACTAATATTTACGTGCCAAAAACATTTTAATACCATGCCTTGAGTCCTGTATGTAAATAATACACATAATACACTCTGAACCACAAAGAAGTCACTACGTCAACTGACGTGTATCTTAATGAATTAGGATCCATCACTCCTGCACCTTTTGAGAAACACTTTGTCCCCCACTTTACAAGTGAACCAAATCACCTCTGTGAATCCTTTACAGAAACACTCAGATTGTTCACTGCAAACAGATTTACTGGCAAGATGGATCAGTGAATAGATAAAAATATTTGGCTGAAGTAGACAGTCATGTGGTTTTACATCTCAATTTATTGCTGAATTAAAGAGGAAATTCTATACAAATAGATGTATCCTCGGGTATGTTGATTAACGAACTGGCTCCCCCAGCTTTGAGGTTTTGACCAGTAGCATTGTAGAGGACGATAACTAAGAAGGCAAAGCTTCCAGAATAGTTTCTCTAGAGATATTAAGGGGTTTGGGTGGGACTTGGATGTCCCGTTTTCTTAAAGCTCCCCAGGAGATTCACTGTATCTCTCGAGTTGAGGATTACTAGATGCTCTCGTCCCACCCACAGGTGACTTAGGTCACATCTCCACTAGCTCTTGACTCCCAGGTGGTCTTATTCTCATCAAATTCTTCCTTCTCTGATCTCTTCTCCAGACCTCTCACTTCTCCTTATCTACCCAACAACAAATCACTTCAAGCTCTGGTTCCAACTGCTCCCCACCTCTTGCTCTGTGCTCAGAGCACTCAGAATCTCCCAGTAATCTTTTCCCCAATGACTGTATTAATAGCTACCTTTGCATGGGTGAAGGACCTCCTCCTACATCCAAGACTTGGAAATCTAACAACTCCTTCAAGAGTCAGCTCTAATATTGTCTTTTCAAATAGACCTTCCCTTGACTCACTCCCACAAGCAGGGCTAACTGGTTTTCTTCCCTATAATCCAATACCTCCATTTCCCCAACTCCTTAAACACTTTTGTACCTACTCCCACTTGAATGTGGGATTACACAGAAAAGAGTTAAAGTAGTAGGCCGGAGACTACTATCCTTAGAAAGTCCTATCTGCAAGACTGGCCTTTGGCTGGCACCCTAGAAACTTGGATTTAGCAAAGGTTCCCACCATTCCCCACCCGATAAAGGGGGCTCATTGTATCTAAACTGTCTGGGCAAATAGAATGGATTTGTGCTGAACTCCTGCCTTCCATCTAGAAGTCTGGAATTTGGGTACATGCTAGACAAAGGAAGCCATGTGACCAGCCTCCATTAAATACTCAGGGAGGTGTTTCCAGTGAACTTCAAGTTTAGACAACATTTCCTATGTGTTATCACAACTCATTTCTGGAAAACTGAAATGTGTCCTGCGTGTCTAGAAAGCACTCTTGAAAACTTGACCTTAGTTTTCCTGGACTTTGTGTCATAAATCTTTTTCTTATGATATTTTGCTTTGTCTCCCTTTGTGATAATAAACCACCACCACATGATTTCATGTCCAACTTAAGTTTTTAATCATACTTCTCAATAGTCAGAGGAAAGAGTAGACAAAAGAGAATGCAATGGGAAAAGAAATCTGTAAAAGCTTCTATGTATGCAAGATAAGTTTAGTTCCAAAATACCTCCCTGGCCAGTTAAGCAACGTTCAGCAGCACTTAGGGCTGCAGTTCATCCCGTGGCTCTTCTCTTTGGTTAATGAAATAGGTAAGAAATACAACACATGCCTTTGAAGGATATGGACACAGCCCAGTGAGATTGAACGGCTATAAAGAAGATGAAAAGAGAACGATTTTAAGTTAAAAGTAGAAAACAAGCAGAGAGTTACTCTAGAAGTTTGAAGCATGAGAATGCAATCTCTGCAGCAGCAGAGAATTAAAACCATAAAGAACTACAGTTAAAGAGTTAGGTGCCTCAAACACCCCTCTTCTCTGTCTTTACACTTCTTGGACTTGAGTAATTGCAGGATTCCAGGTCATTGGAAGGCATTTTTTTCATTGAAAGACATTTGGCAGATTAAGAAAACTGTAAATGAAATGAAACAAAATGAGAAAATCTAAGTGAAGCCACCACTCAATCCATAATACTATAGGCTTAACCAATTTAGACTTTTAAAATGTAATGTCTAATAGTGAAATGTAATAATTTCACTATTAAATAAAACTACAAACATTTTAATTTTATACATAAAAAGGTCAGTTTTCCTATGGAAAACATAAACTAGGTTTAGCCTTATGAGCCATTGTTAGGAAAATTTAAGACAACTCTAAAGCATTCTATAGAGTATAGTACTTTTATTACACTATTTTTATTTTGTCCTTTATTATGCTGTTATTGTTAATTAATATAGGAATTAAAATAAATAGAATAAAACTGTGTTAATGACTATAAAACAAAAATGTTTTATACATTATAGGTTAATAAACAATGACTAGCCCTCATTTGGGTCAGTATTGTATTTGGCGCGTATATTATCCCACTTTACGTAAGAGCAAATGGATGTACGTGAGGAGGTGAGTGGTGGGCAGGGAAAGCAGCCAGAGCTGACTTCTGATGCTGAATCTTCACCACCTAAATCACATCTAAATAATCTTTCAGAGATCAAGTTAGCAATCTGTCACAAAGCCTAGTGATATAACACAAGAAAACAATCTAAATAATAACAACAACAACCAAGGCAAATGTGCTAGCTAAAACAGTGAAAATATATAAACAATCCACCACGTGAAAGCAAATAAGGAACTTAATATCCCATCAGGTAACTCTGTTAATATAAGGAAACAAAAGATTGCTCATATAAAAACAGAGCAGAAAGTAATATCACATTAATATTGATATTTTTTATTATATCTTGAAAGGTTTAGGAAGCCCTCTAAAATAAATAATTAATCTTCACATTAATGGAGGATTTTCTACTAACTGCCTATAACACATTTTTTAAATAAAAAGGAAATCCAAGTAGATTTCAGCACTTGCTTTTACTATGATGATAGTAACCTCTCATCTTGGAATTAAAGAACAATGGTGAAAGAAATCAGGGCCTCCGCTGATTTTTCAGAGACAAATATGTCAGATTTAGAGACTAGGCTTATTTCTACATGAGCCATAATCTGCAAAAATCTATAAATAAGGGCATTTTTAATTAAATCTGAGACTCTATCTTTAAGATACTTTTGATTTTTGGTAAACAACACTGCATCATGAACCCAGAAAGCACCTGGAGTTTGTAACCTCAACTGTCAGTACAATGAGCGGTGCAGGTTTACCGCCTTTCTGGTACCTCAAAGCCAAAAAAAAAAAAGAACCTCTATGATTCTACTGATGAGCTCACTATGTCATTGATATATTTTAGGCTATATTTGACTCATTTATTAAATATTACACATTTGTGTTCAGGTGTTCTACTGTTAGCGAAAATTATGAATGATGATAGTTCACTGAATCCATAACACAACGAACAACTAAAATTACCTGGTGAAATACCTTACCTTAACTCTCCTATTTATCATTAACAGTCCTAAACTGCTCTTGCTTCTGGTATTGGTAATGACCCACTTTAAAATAAGGGCTTTGCAGTGAGAGCTAAGTCCCAGCACATGAAAAGGTTGACTCTGCCCATCAGGGGAGATGGGAACTTCTGTAAACAAGAACCCATCACAGCCAGTAGCCTTGCTAAGAAAAATATGAAAATTCTGAGCCATAAGAGGCCAGATGAAATCAATTATTATAATGGTGCCCAGTGTCAGGCATGATCTCCAAATGCTTGGGGCCCAAATCACCCAGGGTCTTCCACCAAATCAAGGCTGCCAGATGTCCGATAGACTCAATCTAATTCCGTATTATCCCAACACCATATTCAGTCTGTGGGGTCAGAAACATAACAGTCCAATGTTGAGTCCAGGCTATTTTACCCAATGACCACAGATGACAGCCAACACACAGGATTCTATCAGATCAGATTATATTTTGTAAATTGTACCAATTTAAATCAGATAGACCATGCCATTACCAACTTCCCACTTCCCTTTACAATTAACTCATGCTCGTATTAGGGATGAAATATCTTGATATGGGAAAAAAATGTTTATTCATGTTTAATTACTGTTTTTCAGTCGAAAAACAAATTATCTTGTTACTTTCCCATTCCCAAGAATGAGAACACATTAACCCAAACACTGCAAAATGATGAGAAATAGAAATGAACATTAGTATAAAATTAGTGAAAATGTTTTGATTATTCACAAACTATTTCATATTTTTAATACTATATCTGACTCCACTGAATTTAGTAAGACTTTTTCACATTTTTCTGGAAATGAGAAATATTTAAATCTGAATATTTACTGCCATTCATCCAAGTAGCAGTTTCCCAAGAATTTCTAAAATGCCGTGAATGCCTGAATTCTGTCATTACTTTCCTAAATACCGTTCCCTAATTAAATTGCATGATTGCATGTATTTACGCTGATTACATAATTTAAGTAACATTGTAAATAATCCACAATCAACAAAATTACATTAAAAAAAGAAATCAAGACAGTAAAAACTGTACTAAAATTAGACTTCAACTTTTGTGATATATACCCCTAAAACGTACAAACAACCAGTTAAGGATTAAGACACCAAAATGAGATGGCAATCCACATTCCAAAAGTAATCTGTCAACACTTACAGATGAGCAGAGCTCTCACACTTTTAGAATCCAATTGCTTCTCTCTTTATCTTTGAATTACTTTATTGAAAAAAGTTTTTTTACTCATAAAAGTAAATTCTAGGTGAACTGAAAGACCCTTTGCTTTAAATACTTATTACAAGTTTAGGAAAATTCCAGGCCTGGCTGGGCCCTACTTTAGAAAAAGGCTAAGAAAAACACCTGAATTTCATAAAATAATTAACCAGTGTCTTTCATTCTTGGGCAAGAACTACTTTCAAGGATATTGCCAATGATTATTTTTTAGATAGTCACTAATGCTCAGGAGATTACTAAGGCAGGAATTACTTCCTTTATTTTATAATAAGCCATATCTGAAGAACAGGATAAAGAGGGCTACTCTGCCATAAAAAGGAGTGAAATAATGTCTTCTGGATGGACTGGAGAATATTATCCTAAGGGAAGTAATGGAAAAACAAAAGTCACATATTCTCATTAATAAGTGGGGACTAAATGATGGTGTACACAGTCATAAATGGTGCAAAGGACACTGGAAACTCAAAACAGGGGAAGAAAAGGGGGAAAAAGGGAGAAAAATTACCTATCTGGTTCGACACACACTATTCCAATTAGGAGCACACAAAAAGCCTTGACTTCAGCAATATAAAACACATCCGTGTAACAAAAAAAAAAGAAAGAAAAATCTTGCACATTTAATATTTTGAAATAAAAATGTTTTGCTGAACTAATATTTTGAAATAAAAAAACTTGCTAAATGATGGAAATTATACAATTTCCTAATAATAAGCAGCGCTCCATTTTATCTTGGAAAAAAAACCCAACTATCAATTAAAATAGTGAAGAACGTGAAGGGCTTTAAAATATCATTAAATATTTTTCTATGGGTTAGATAATTTTTTTAAATTACTAATTGGCTTAGTAAAAAGCCAATTTATAAATCATTTTGAGAAAGTCACACTATATACATATTTGAGAAACAACTCAATGGAAGTCGACACTACGTACCCTAATGTATAAGAGCATTAGGTTATTCAGTTACTTTTGCATAACTCTGACTCAAGGAAAGGTGGAAGGATTATATTTGCAGATAAGGCTCAACAAGCATGGTTTTCTACATCTTTATTTTCAACATATACCAGTGGAGAGAATACTCCAGAAAAGTGGGGAAAATGCTTCTGCCCCTCAAAAGATCCCAGCTAAAATATTTTGACACGCTTTCCTGGTGAAGAAACCACCACCACATCTGACTATCCAAATTATATCATAATAGTCTGTGGGCTTTTCTGGAAAAATCATCTTACCTACAGGAAGAAGTATACTCATTTATTTGTTCTTAACCCTTATTTGTTTGTTTGCTTAATGGGAAAAGTCCTTATCAAGATGCAAATCAAATATTCCCTTTGATCTATATTTTCATTTATTTTGGTGTAGGAGATAACAGCATACCATGTTTTCCATGGTAAGTTTCACAGCATACTTCACTGTTTTTCTTTTTTTTTAATTCCATGTTCTGCTAATCATCTCCCAGGTGTTCTCTTATTTAGTCATTCTTTCTCAAACTGAACCATAGCCAACTGGTTTTATTCTGCCAGACATCTAAATATGGCATCAATAACCCTATTTTGGAGGTTGCCAATATAAACATTTTAGAGCTTATCACCTGTTCTAAATATATTGCCCAGAAAATAAGAATACTGAAAACAATACATCATTTGACTTCATCTCTACACAGTGAGAACACTAACATACTTTATCTTTGCCAATTATACAATTTTAGAAATGATGTCATATACTAAAGATTTCCTTTCTAATATCTCTGTGGCATCGGTTGGAGTATGCTAATCTTAAAAATCACAATGAAGTAAATATTCTATTTTGGTACTTCAGACACAATCCAAAATACAATAGAACTTCCATGGTTGACCTCCATGACACTGGCCATCCTTTACGTTGACGTAATTTTCATGGATCAGACATGCATCACATATACATATCAGCACAGTAGGTCTAGTTCCTTATGTTGACCAGTCTGTTACAGTCCCTTGGGTGGTCAACTTACACAGGTGCTACTGTATTACATTCAGTCAATTCTCACAGATTGTAGATAGCAGTATTAAGAAGATTATTTGATTTTGAAAAAGAGGATCAGACATAATTTCTCTAAGTTATAAATGATTCAGGAGAAAAACTTGTGGATGCTAGTGCAAAAAAATAGTAGGAAGTTTTTAGTTAACCCAAGCTACCTTCAAATTCCTATAAATTACTAGAATGTCATCACCTTTCCAGGAAGCAATACTTGTATGTATCAGGTATTTTCTAATTCTGTATTTCCTCAGTTATCAATTAGGCTTGGAAAGGCTTTCAGGAATATTAAGCCTGTAAAATGCTAACACAAGAAGAGTAGGTTCACATGACAGATTATAACCCAACAATGGCGGTCATGTAAATGATCAATCTGGTACCAAACCAAGGGAAAAAACAAGAAATTTATTCATCATTATTAAAGCCTGCTAGAAGAAAAAGTGCCATTATTTGGTAGTTGAAGTCTAAATTTTAAGCAAGACAGGGGAAAAGGAATCAACTACACAATAGAGTTTACAATTCTATCCTCCTACTTTGTGTTGACCAAAAATAAAATGAACAAAACAACGACAATATCAAAACTCAGAGAATCAACCTAGAGTAAAGAAGGATGACAAGTGCACCCCAATATTTAAATTTCAATCAACTTAAAGATATGTATGTGGGGCATGCTGGGCGAAAGGGAGGGTATGATTAAGTCATCCTAAAAATACTTCATGGGAAGTGAGATAAACATTACAGTGAAAGCATTTGACACACCAGAAAAGGGGAAAGGAAAGCAAGAGTTTTAGTTACAGATGTACAGAATGGTGGCACAGTTGCATAAATATAATTCTGGGGAGTTGGTTAAAGGTGGAAAGAGCTCCTTTGGAAATAAGCAACTGATCTGTCAGGTAGGTTAGTCTATGATGGTACCAACTACTGTGATTTGTTCCATGTCTGGGTTAGGGGCCAAATGACATTAACCTCACTTGTCTTTTAGTCAATATTGAAACCTAGTTAACGGCCTTGTTCTAAAGCTCAATTAATAAAACCTTAAGAAGAGCAGTTGAGAAAGGTAGATAGTAAAATAACTACATATGTTTAATTGATACCTCCCTTTTAAAATTAAACATAAATATCCCCCAACCCACTTTAAAAAAATCAGTGATAACGTGCCTTAAGAACTTCCACTGTTCATGCACAGAAATCAATATTTGCCTTGAACTCTACCAGTATCACTCAAAAGTAATATACCTGCATCTCCTTTAGAATAAATCAACATATATTAACGTGTTTCTATTCTGTGCAGATAATTTTCTTCCACAGGTCCCCGGGGGAAAGCAAAATGTTCCGAGACAAACTTTCAAGTATACTGCTTACAAAAAATGGCATGTGAGTAATGAGAAGAAAATACATCACCATGTTCTCACTTTAACTTTAAATAATGTCTCACATCTCCCAACACACTGCTCTGGAGTGGAGTGTTTTAACCTGTCTTGTGTAATGAATTACTTGGCTGGGTAACAGGCAGCCTGAGAATTTTTTCTTTTTTTTTTTTAAGCTGTCAACATCTTTCAATGCTATTTGGAATGCTCAGAGAATGCCTTGTTCCTTTCTCACTTATCAATCAAATACTTTATGAAGTTTAATTAAAATTAATTCAAAAATATTCTCTGTGTTTGTATAAACCTCAGGTTTGTTAACTTGTTATTGGATTTTCAAAAACACCTGTTTAGAAAACTGACTTCATTTTCTATTTATATGTAAATTTCAAGTTTCTAAGCTCGGATTCAGGTCTGTCCTGAGAATGCTAATCCTCACTCTACCATATTTATTAAACTCTTCGTGAGTATACTTAGAAATGCCTCTCATCAATAAGAGACATTTAAAACACTTTAAAGTCCTCTGCAAAATGCCTAAGGTTCTATTTATGAGAAAAAAAATCCTTGCTCCTCAACTCAATGGAAATTCATTCATTCATTCATTCATATATCCAATCATGTTATTTAATAGTATCAAACTTTTCAAAGGCCCAGCCGGTATGAAGCAGCAGCCACAACATGGTGGAGGCAGGAAAGAGTCTTCTACTGGAGGAGAGGAAGGAGGACTAGTATGTCTAGAGTGGAAGGAACAATAGCAAAGTGGTCTGAGATAAGGAGAGGAAGTGAGCAGGAACCATAACCCCCAGGACTGTACAGAGAGGAAGAAAGTTGTATTCTACTCTGAGGGCTTAGGGACCCTTTGGAAGAGTTTTACGAGGAAAGGGGATGATCCAACATGATTTAAAAAATCACCTCCAGAGACGTGAATAGATCTTTCTCTCTCTAAAGATGACAGATGAATGGCTAACAAACATGAAAAAATGCTTATCGTCCCTAATCATCAGAGAAATGCAAATCAAAACCACCCTGAGATATCACCTAACCCTAGTGCGAATGGCCCACATCACAAAGTCTCAAGACTCCAGATGCCTGCGGGGACATGGAGAGAAGGGAACACTTTAACACTGCTGGTGAGACTGCAAACTAATGCAACCTCTTTGGAAGGAAGTATGAAGAATCCTCAGGGAACTCAAACTAGACTTCCCATTTGATCCTGCAATCCCGATACTGGGCATCTACCCAGAAGAAATGAAGAAATTCCATTGCAGGTGGGTAAAGCAGTCTGAGGTCTCACCACCAGTCCCTGCCCAGCTGCCACCTGAGGCTGGGTCCTCAGAGGTCAGGTTCAGTTTTGGCTCCCACACTAAGGTTGGCTGGCCGTTCAGTGTCACTACACTATGCGTTCCTCTCTTCCACTAGAACCCCACCCAACATCAGACCTTGTATAGTGGTAGCCAACATAGCCACCAGCCATGAGAAACCTTGGGATGGGGATACACAATGAAAATTAGGGATAACAGGACCTGAAATATTTTAGGAATTTGAATTATATAGAAGATGCGTATGTGCACCTGAGAGTGGTATCCTCTGCTCTTTCTTGCTTGACACCTTGACAATCCATAGGAATAGGCCCTCTTATGGCAAATTGCTGGACCACATCACAGGCACACATTTATTTACACTGATTTATTTCCCTATAGGTGAAGCCTACTTACTATTGTAACTACTGAGATTAATTATTGAGGTGATAGGCTGAGCAGACAAGGTACTTGGGGAAATGGAGGACTCTTATTTCTCAAACAGGCACAGGATTAACCTGAGGGGAAGTGGGGGGAATTGGTAACGTGCAGATCCAACTCAGTATGTCCCAGATGGGCCTGGAATTCTGCATTTCTGAAAGCCCTCTGGTAATCATGCTGCTGCCTGGGTCCGTGGGCCACACCTTAAGCAGCGAGGCTACAGGAGAGATAGCTTCAACCTAGGGCGCCAGAAAATACCGAGAACCAAAGGAGAAATCAGAAAGGAGGGGAGACAGAAGAAAGGAAGCTGTGTGAACATTCTCCTTCCGCTGGGATATTGGTTCCTTTGTATTACCTAAAATTCCTGAGTAAGGTTAGCTATTCTACTAGAAAACTTTATATCTTTACCTCTCAGCAGCAAAGTGTTCAGGTCCAGTGGACTAGAACCCAACACCTGAATTGGACCTCAAAAAAAACTTTAGTCACTTGTCCTCAAAATACAAAGCAGTAACGGGCATCTCAAAGCCACATAGATCAAAGCAGGAACACTTAAGAGAATTAAAGAAAACTATTCCTTCTTCCTTTTCATTTTTTCACAAGATAAACAGTATGTCTTCGGTCCCAGTTTGGCTAAATTAATTTAGAAGAAAGAATTAAATGAAAAATGAAATTCAGCACTGACCTACTGTTGATCTGATTGCTAAGGAATCTACTACTGATACTTAGAATATCAAGTGACTCCCTCGGTGAAGAGCAGTTTTTCAGAACTTTCTCATTAGTAAGTGAGGGGCTACCTGAGGATACCTGGTACTTAGAAGGGGCTGTATATCATTAAATGCGACACATACAATTTTAGATTAACCAAAATATTCTAAAGAACATACAAGTGGTATAAAAAATATGTTCACATTGGAAAATGGATGGGTCTTCAGCGACTACTACGAAGGGCTAAAATGAACTCTTTATAATAATATAATTAAATTTCAGCAGATTTAGTGCTTAGACAGACGGACTTTGCAGATGTACATGTTCTTTGTTCAGTAAAGAGGTGACTATGTAACGATTCAGTGTCTCTTCAGTCATATCAACGACTGTGTATGTAGTTCATTTCCTTACGATCTTACGTCATGCTCCAACAAAACTAATAAAGGGAATTTTTACAGCACATCTTTTATTTTTGGTTAAATATAAAAACCTTTCCGCTAGATGCTGAATATTTGCTGTTGTTATTGCTGTCTATCAAAAATTTAGCTAATAAACACTGACTTCTATTTTTAACTATACCGTACAAAAACATACAGATTAATTTCACTATCCTATTACGGAAGTAAAAAACTAAAATTAGACTGATTCCCATTGTTGGTATTTCTGGGTTATGTTGCAAAAGGTAGTCAGTTTTCATAGCTGAAACAAACCTAGGAGTTTGTGATATTGTAGATATCACAGATAAAAGACTGTGAAAGTGATTAGACTTGTAAATACCCAAAGACTCACAGAATGGAGAGGTGGTTTTGAATGTATCTGTCACAAGTCAGCCACACATGACCACTCGGGAACTCTGGGATTAAAATAAGACACATGAAGTGTTGTTACTTTTTACTCAAGGAAGAAAATTGCAAAATATTATCTCAGAGTACTCCCTTCTTTTAAGAAGCCTTTCCACAGATCCAGTTTTAGTAAAAATGAAAGCATTTATTCCTTCATGATGGGAAAGTTCTCATCATTTGTTATCAAAAGGTCAAATTGCAGCGCTTGGCAGGGTATTAGCGACCATGCATTTTGGACTAATGATAACAACACTAGAAATTTCTGTTTTGCTCTTTGTCAAAGGGCAGTGGATGCTTTCACATGCATTGTCTCACTGAACTGACCCAGTTCAAAGAGAAGAGGATTCAGGAATTTATGGAGAGTCAGTTATCACAGGAAGCTTCACAATAACGCAGACACTGAACAGCAGCTTTGCTCTTGTTCTACAGTGGGAGCTAACAACCAAGCCACGCTAATTTGAAATAATCCATTATTTTATTGACTTACATAATTCAACATTTTTGTGTTTATGTTGCTAAATACCATTTACAATGAGTTGGTTGTAAACTAACTAAAAGACCCACTGAAAAACAAAATCGACACCCATAAGCCTGACCTTCAGTCATTCTGTGAAAATTCATCCCTCAGGTTGTGCAAAGATTGCTTCCAGGTTCTGGGTAGCTTACTGAAAAGACAGAGGTCAGATGTCCCAGTGAGTCCCACAGCATTTCTTCTGCTAGGACTGTCTGTTCCATCAGGTTTAGAATTAATTCCTCTGTTAAATCATTTCCAGCAGAATGAGGTTCAAGTCTCAACCACACCTCAAACTACATAATTTGACAAAAGGAAAAAACAGCATATTCTACAGATTAATGTACCAAAATTCTTTTTTCTCTTTTCTCTGTGCCTCAGTTTCTTCATCTATAAAAGCCTACCCCTACTACTTCATCTTTAAGGCCAAGGATACGGAATAGGAATTCAAAGCAGCAAATATAAAATCGCTCAAAGTGCATTGCCTCTTAAATAAACTAAATGATGGAAGACAGAGAAAATTTATCTCGAAAACAAATTAACTTTAAAGCATAAAAACAAACACAGCACTACTGAAAATCTTTGAAAGTTATGTTTCTGTAATGGAGTCAAAAACAGCTGAGAATCAAAAATGACTTTCTTCTTATATTTCATATAATGTTCATTGTCACAAAAATCATTAAATGCCAATCTTACCTATTAAAATAAAGAAATAAAACTTATGCAGTAGTTTATTTTTGAAAACGTTAGAATTTAAGCCTTAATGAATTAACAAGACCAAGTCAAAATGATGAACACAACAGATTTTAAACACCAGATTTTATGGGCAGAATGTTTGTATCTGCCTCGTGTTTGTCATGTTAGAGTCCTAACCCCAGGCTGTAATTGGAGATGGGACATCTAAGTAAGTAAAGAAAGTTAAATGAGGTCAGAAGCATGGCACCCTGATCCAGCAGGGTTAGTACTCTTATAAGAAGAAATCTCAGGGGGTCCCTGTTCACTTTCCCCTGTCCCCATCAGCCTGGCCACGCCAAGGAGTGCCATGTGAAGATACATCAAGGAGAAGGCCGTCTGCAAACCAGGAAGAGAGTCCTCCCAGAAACCAAACTGGCAGCTGCCTTGATCATGGACTTCTAGCCTCTAGAACTATAAGAAAATATATGTCTGTGACTTAAACCACCCAATCTGTGAGCATTTTGCTACAGCAGTGCAGACTATGATACCAGACATCACAACTGTAACTGATCCTTGGCTGTGTGTTTAGTATTTAATTAGTTTCTGTGAGGGACACACAGGACTATAGGCTCCTTCCCAAGATGTGTTAAAATCTGTCAATACACTGAAAGCTTCAACAACATACATCCACTACAAAAATACATTCATTTAAATGCAAAAGAGCTATAATAAATCATTTGCTGTTAAAAAAATGCAGAGACATGCCATCAAATTGACATTTACTCTCATCTCTTCATGTCTCCTATGTCAACAGTTTAGCAGAATATAATTGAAATAAGAAACCTGAGGCACTATACAAGTTATCAAAGAAAATCTGAATAACACTTAAGATGCTTTGATATTGCTTTAAATGACACCAGGATATACGACACTAAGAAAAGGAAACACTTTCTTAAAGAGAGATTTTCGATAATAAAGATTCAATTGGAAAAAGAACCAAAGGCCAGGCCCCTGGATCAATCTGGATCATCTAGGCTTAGTCATTTCTTCACTCTGTTAATACCCAGGGGCAAGTTTATTTTAAGAGGTAAGTAAAAGGGAGCTCAAGTTCCCACATGTTTAGTAACTGAACTAATCCCTGGTTGTAAGGCAAACTTGTGAAGTGGTACCTTTGCAGAATCTAAAGCAGGGAGTAAAGTAAAAACCCAAGCAACTCAGGTGAAAATTTGAAGAAGACTGGTTAAAAATCATTGATGAAAGGAAGTACTGCTTATCTAATCGACTTGGATTATTTTGAAACTATCGATTGAGTGTCTGCCAAGTTTTGAGTGACACTCAGGAGATAAGAACTTGGAACTATACCGAAGTATGACAAAAGTGGCTCAGCCCCTGTCTCCTTGTTTCTATGGGAGCATTTAAAGTGCTATGCAGGAGGCAAATAAAGGTCCTGTAGCAAATAAAGACAGGAAGTTTTGTCTAAACCTAGATGTATTTTAAAGCTGAAGAACTACTATTTTAACATAGACTGAAAATCTTCAATTGGGAGATCTTTTATTCATAGGCGTATCTTTTGGTTCCTATTCTACATATATGTGTAAAAGAAACACTTGATATTGACTATGTTCTTGTTCCAACATTTCCATGGATGCCATAAATACTAATTATGAGAATGTAATCATCTTATAATCCATACTTTGCAGAGTGGTCAATAAGTTATCATTGTAAGGAATCACTTGTCTTCCAAATCCTCAATTTACTACTCACCAAACAGTAGGTTCAACTGTAATAAAAATTTTTAAGTGCTGAGTTTTATGTGAAATTATGACTGATTGGTAGCACACTGTTTAATACCAAATTCCAATTCCACGTAATTACTGAAAGGTAAAAGTAAAAAAAAAAAAACACACCTGTTGCTGTTATGTTTCTGAAACTCTAACACCCTTTAGTATCCCTGAATTCTGCTGATAATAACTTACTTTGACCTGAGAGCTGGGTTGAAATTAAACTCGTGCATTTTAAAAATAACCTCTGTACACTTAAAAAATTTTTTTTGAAAAAGGATATTGGAGGAAGATTTCTGCACACGTAAATGCTTTTAACACATTTTTTGCTGCTTATATGAAGCAAATGTAAATGAAAGGGCTCATTTTTTTTAAGCAGTGGAATACAAATAAGTTATAAAGATTGCAAAATAAGTGATAATTGAGAAATTGACATGTAAAAATTTAGAGTCAGAAGGAACCTTAAAGATTAATTAATCTACCTCAGAGTAAAGACAGTGAATTAAATCTACATGTTTGGTTCTGTGATCATTTAAAACTCACTAAAAGCAGAGCATCAGGACCTTTAAAATTCATAAAGAAAATAAAAATGGAAGAGAAGGGAAGACACACAAAGTCTTAACTGCCAGAAAAATAGAAGGATGATTTGCTCAGAAATTGGATCTACCTGGTACATCAGGAGGGTGGGACAAAAAATTGAAGAGGATGAAACAGCAGCTAGACCACCAGATGATCTGCTCAATTTCATAGAAAACTGAAGGCTTACTGTTTGAAAAGACTAACACAGAGGGACACTAGGTGCTACGAACCCAATGTGTCCCCCCAATATTCATATGTTGAATATCTAATCCCCAGTGTGATGATATTTGGCAGTGAGGCCTTTGGAAGGTGATTAGGGTCACATTAGATCTTGATGGTGGGTACCCTTTGATGGGATTAATGTTCTTATCAAAAAGAGAAGAGACATAGGAGATCTCTCTGTCCACTATGTGAGGACACATCAAGAAAGCAGCCATCTGCAAACCAGGAAGGGAGCCCTCTCCAGATACCAGATCTGCCAGCACCTTGATCTTGGACTTCCCAGCCTCCAGAATTGTGAAAAATAAATATCTACTGCTTCATCCACCTAGTCTATGGTACCGTGTTATGGCTTCCTGAACTGATTAGGACATAATCTCTAGGCAACTCTGCAAGCCGGGACACTGCTGTATAATCAAACTACTTAAAAGGTCATCATCTAAATGTGGAAAGACCTGAGCTGTGCTCCCTCCCCCACTGGCCTCCTACAAGGCTGATATCCAGTCTTAGGTACACCAAGCAGATGAATTGAAGATTGTTCTCTAGGGTAATACCCCTTTCCAGGGGTCTTGTTAAAGAACAGATTCTAATCAGCAGGTTTGGGGTGAGGCCGGAGCTTCTGTATCTAACAAGCTTTCAGGTGATGTGGATACGGGTGGCCACAATCCACTTTTAGTAGCAAATTTTTAGAATCTCACCAACACAAAAGACTGACAAATATTGCTATGAGAATTTTCCAACAAAAAAGCTCAGACAAATCAATGTAGAATGAATGCCAATCAGCTTTATAGCATCCCACTTTGCAATATGAGCAAATGGCCAAGGACTTGAAGACATCTGAGGAATGTCTCTAATAAAAAAGAGTGAGAGTGAACAGACAAAGGCAATTTGAATGAAACAGATATTGTGCAATGATATGAAAAGTATCATTAATATCCTCAGAAAGATCAGAGGATATAATTCATCCATGAAATAAGAACAGGATCTTCTTTGAAGAAAATAATGAAGAGCAGAGAAAGAGCTCTAATAAATTAAAATTTCAATTTTAGAAATACAAGGAGGCTTGAAAGAGAACACTGAGGAGAAAAAAATAAGTGGAGAAAGATGGAAAAATAAAAAGAGGAAAATGAAAAACATAATGAGACAGAAATAGGCTATTATTCCAGCCCCCAAATGCAATAATAGGAATCCCCCCCCAAAAGGGAAAAACTTAAAAAAAATAACCCAAGACAATTTCCCAAAACTCATGAGTTTCCAAGATTGATAGCATCCTCTGGATGCCCTCCAATGGAATAAATACACCCACATCTGCGTACATCATCATAAAATTTTTAAACACTAATGACAGCCAAAAAGAATCAGAAATAGAGAGAGAAGAGAGAAGCAAAGATGACTTATAATTTTTCAATAATAACACATGAAGCTAGAATACAAAAGAACAATGTCTTCAATCTTGTGAGGAAAAATGAATTCCAAATTAAAATTCAGTATGTAGCCAATTTTGCATGGGGGAAACCACTGAAAATATGTAAAGTCTCAGATATTTATCGCCCAAGTATTCTTTTCCAATAAACTACTGGAGGATATATTATACCAAACTCAAAAAGAAAATCAAGGAAAAGTTAAGAAATGTATGAAACAGGGAATCCAACGCAAAAGTGAGATGAAAGACATGTCTCGGCTCTGAAAAGCTAATAATGATAATATTGGAAAGTTGAGGAGATTGTGTGCGATAAGGGGAAAGGATTTAATTTAAAGAGCTCGAATCTCACATTCCATTGTGTTTTAAGAGATAATTATTAAAATTGAAAAGCTAGACCTAGCACCCTAAGTATATTATTTAGGTATGTATAGAAATATATTAGAAACAGCTGAAAAGAAGGGAAAATAATTACCTCTGGGAAGTGTAACATACCAAGGCAATGATGGTTTTCAACTCTCTAAACTGTGTGTTCACATGACTTTTATGAAAATAGAAAGAATAACGATAACTCAGTATAACACATTAATTTTAATTATGAAAGTCAGAATTATGACCTTTTCCCAGGTCCTTCTATGAGCTGCCTTTAATAATCAAGACCAGAGCATGTCACATTTCATTATTAACTGGCATAATTCTGGTACTAAACATAAACACAGTCAAAGTTTAGGTACCCACTCATTCATTCATTTAACAAAAATCTGCCCAGTGCCTACTAGGTTCTTTGGAGAGAGTTTACAATTTGCTAAGACATATTATCAAACATCTACAGCTAACTGAGAAGACCGCCAGACTTAGAAATGAAATCCCCTAACTGTATGCTCATCTGTTTCTTTCCTACACTCCTGGTTAAAGTTTTTCTCCCCACACAAGTGCTAATTCTTGATTTCACTTCCTGATAGATGAAGCACCAAGACGATTTATTTTTCCTTTCTTCTTCAGAGCCAAGAAGGGTCCAGCCACCCGCCTGTGAAATAATGGCCTTTGAGCGACTTCATCTTTCTATGTTAATGTTGCTTGGTCACCAGCATTTCAACCCATAGACTGGCTGACAGCCCTTCTCCAGCCACAGAAACCACCAGCTGGTTGGGGAACTGACAATTTACGTCTTGTGGTGCAAAGAGAATCTAGTCATAAGTTGAGTTTGTTGAAGATTGTGGAACTATGTGAGAAACTGACCACTTCCCTACTTCCTGATGGAAAAATGACATAAGAAATCATACTTAAAGGAACAGCCCCGTGATCTAGACATTTTGAACCTTTCTCTGGCTTTTCAAAAATAGGTCCAAAGGCCAACTATTGATATTCTCACATCTCTCCTTGTTAGGGTCTCAAAAATCCCATATTGAAAATTTGGGGCACTTAAACATGCTACACATAAAATATCCTACATCTTATTTTTTGCAAGTTAATCAAAGTCACTATTAACAATTCCAGTTTCACCTATAGAACTCTCTTGAAAATAATGAAATGTTCCAATTTTAGTTTTTTATTCTTTATTCCAAACGAAGCCTTCTTTAGTCTGCGTTGGGCAGTTTTTCAGACTGTCTCATTCACTCTCTTACTGACAATTCTGAATGTCAGATGGAGGCAGAATGGCGCTCTCCCAGGGAGCTCAGTCCCCATAATGATAGGTGTTCGACTGAGGAGTGCTTATTAAAGGTTGTTCTTGAGGTTTTCTGGCTGATGGGCCACCATTTCCTAACCGCTTCCTCCCAGACTGGCAATTCATCAAAAGAGGGAAAATTCCATTATTATATCTTTTTTCTGTACTGGAAAAACTGTACTGTCTTGCCAAAGGTAAACCTGAAACTTATGCCCTCTGACACCACACATTCTACAAAAGCAGTTTTTTTTATGTGTTTCTACTTATCAAGTCTAGGTTCTAAAGAGAAATTAGAAAATTCTAATGAGAAATTGAGAGGCTAAAATATCATTCAACAAATGTCCGTCATTTTCTCCAAATCTCTGGACAATAATGTAATTAGCACACTGGCAGCAATAATAATAATAATGAATTGATTTCCTTCTGGAAAGTAAGGATGTGTGTGTGTCTGTGCACTCTCAGACCTTGAAGGATTTTCCATAAGCAAAATATCTCCATCAACTGCAAATGACAACATTTTCACAAAGATGTAGAAATTAACCATCGGCACAGTTTATCACGAAAAAAATAATTAGAATTCAAAATTAAGAACACTTTAAATATAATTAAGGACTTTAAGTTAAAAATCTAAATTTTGGCCTAGCAATTCACAGCCATCCCACCTTGCTTCTACCATAGAAAAGTTAATAAAATCTTACTTAATAGGTTTTCCCTTTAGCAAAATACTAGTTAACCTAACATTTCAGATATTTTTCATAATTATGCTTATTCACTACATGGCGATAGAGAGTAGTGATGTTTTAAATGTATTTGTTTCACCAGTGAATGGGGAAAAAAACACCCTGAGGTCATTATTGAGTTCAAGTTCCTCTAATTGACCAATTAAGGGCTGCTTCTTTTCTATTTCAACATTAAATTAAAGTTCATCTTTCTTTAATTTTTTTTGCAGTTTTTGGCCAGGGCTGGGTTTAAATCCACCACCTCCAGCATACGGGGCTGGCACCCTACTCCTCTGAGCCACAGGCACTGCCTGTAAAGTTGATCTTTTGTTAATACCTATTCTCTGTCCCAGTAGCTCACTGGGCCCTGTATTCATTGTCTCCCTGATCCATTTTCCCTTGTTCACTGTTGCCAAATATATCTTGATAGTATCAGAGGACCTGCTCAAAAACTGGTTGTAAATTGTGCACAGGATAAAGGCTGGACCTGTGTGTATTACACTGATACTCCAGGACATTCCAAATGATGTCCAATCACCCTTCAAACCTTGGAGCTACAAGAACTTCTCCTCTACTCCCTTGCTAATCTCTAGCTAACCCTTCCCCCTCATGTGACTCCTGGTTCTTGACATGTCTCCCTTCAGCTGTACCCTTCTTTGTCACAGTCCCAATTGTGGCCCCCTGCCTGATTACAGGTTCACAAGAATGGTCTCCTCTTTGCCGTGGCAATTAACATATGCTGACTTATATCACATGTAAACACATCTCTTTTCTTTTTTTCCTGGGTGAGCCAAGTAAACTTGTGATCTCAGCATCAGATGCATTGCTGCATGAAAAGGAGTTTAACCAATGTTTGTGGAGAGATGAATAGTTAGAGGAAACCACATGCCAAGCAGAACGCTAGGGCCAAAGTTCCCTAACAAACCTTTGAATGTAGAAAAACCCAAATGTGTTTCTTATGCCCAGAAGCTCTTCCTTATTCTTTGTCCTGTATCAAGCACATTACACCCTACCTTTATTCTCCATCCAGGCTCCCTACTCACCAGATTCACAACGGGCATATCTTGCCTAGGAGCTTACCGCCCTGTCATCTCAGCCCTTTTATCTACTTCTTATGTCTGATTTAGAGCATAGCGGCCCTGACCGTCAAAGATGAGATATTAACTATCAATAGTAAAATAATTTCCAATTTATTTATGGTGACAGGGAACTGAGATCATGTGATCGACTTAAACCATTCACAATTAATTGTAAAGATCAAGATTTTCACCTCTTGAAATAACTTGCTCATTAGGTAATAATTAACATATAAAAACACTGATTCATCACTCCCTTCATTCTCTAATAGTGCCTTGAGAAATAGAAATAACCAAAAGGTAAGTTGTAAAATGCAAAAAGAAACAATACATCTGAATAATTTACCAACTTCTTTAAAATCTAAAAAACAAGCCCAAATGGGCTGTACTATAAATTAATCACATACATACATATATTTAACAAGCATATATAAAAATCAAAGTCTTACAAAGAGAAAGAAGCAGTGCAGAACTGAAGATGCTGGGAACAGCTGTGTGGTTTAGTCCCAACCCCATCCAAAGGATTTTATAATTTTTAGGTTCGAGCCAACTTCTGCAAATCCTCTAGGCTGTAGAAATGAAGCTCAGAGAGAGACTCCTGTGGTCCATTGTGTTTAGTCTAGATTCCATGAGACTCCTTTAGGATGTCCCAGGGGCCCCAGATAGATGCCTGTTCTCTATCCCCTTTTCTCAGCTTTAGTTCTTGAACTTTAATCGAGGTGCTGCCCAGCTGTTACATCGTAGCCCCAGAAATCTCTTGCTGAAGCACAGTAGCATCCTTAGAGGCTGCAAAACCATACTGGAGGGTTTGAGATTCTAACAGTCAAGAGTCTAAAATACGTCTTTATGTTTGCACTGTGCAATCAAGGAGAAAATGCCACACTGTCTTCTAAATAATAAATGAATGAATGAACAGGCAAGCCAAAGGAATGTCTCCACAAACTTGGGAGGAGGTCACTATTTGTGCTTCACAGTTAGCAATGACTATGGGACCTGAAGGATTATGTGAGTTAATCCAGAAGAGCGTTTATCATAAGCAGAAGGCTTAAGTTTGTATTCCAGTGGTACGTAACACAAAGGCATTTGCTGCCTCTTGTTTGGTTCCATTCCGTTTTCCTCAGATGAACTGTCTTGGAAATGTCACTGTGATCCACAAAGGGGCTTGCCGTTGTGAAACTTTAACAAGATCCAGGCTTCCGATTAGGATTACGATGAGACAGTTGATGCATCACGACCGTCACGACCCAGAAAGTTATTCCCAAACAATTATAAATCAGCCATTTATTACTTAAACAAACTAATAAGATGCAGAACAAAGTCTTGACCAAAGCCAATAATACAAAATTATTCCTTTGTTTTAGGTAACTGATGAATGCCTTAGTAGAAAGCAATGCAGTTTGTGAAGATAGAATGTCTTCTGGGGTAGGAAAGGGGATAAAAGGCAGAAACGAGCTAATGTGCCACTGTAGGAATAAGATCTGAATTCTTCCACCTCCTCCTCCTGCCTCTTCATCTAGATTAAAAATTTAGCCAGTTTGTTTATGCGGCAAACCTCTGCCTTGGAGTTCTCTACATGACTATGGAGAAAACAGAAGTGTTGGATCACACACACTATATTGTCCTTTGACTTCACATAGCATTTATTTTCCAATAACAGGGTATTTTAACCATTCTGCTTGTGTCCTTTATATGTCAGAAAGGTCCTCTACATGCCTGTTTTATGGCCAGTCTCAACTGTTAAAAGTAACTTACTGTTTCAACAAAGCAAATGCTTTTTTGACTGATCACCAAGTATAATCAGAAGAAAAATTATCTTAACCTTTTGACTGAAGCAATGGCCAATAGCATATAGGAATCTACAGAAATGTTCCCACGAGATTCCTAAAAGATCTTCAACTATTCATTTTTATCCCAAACTGAATAGCCTGGACTTCCCTCTCAATTCTCACTTTTCACCACATTTTCCAAAGAAGCTTTGATGTGCAAGACCCAAGGCTTAGAAACATCAATTTCGGACAATGTTAGAAATTTATATTTTTAACTCATCGTCTTATTTACCAATTCCCTTATGAATAAACTTTAGTTCACTTCCATATCCCTTGGGGCGGGGGGAGGAGAGTGATGGAACTTAGTGTTGGAAAGGCTGGTTACATACTTTAAAAATGAGCACTTTCAGTGCAAACCGTGGTTTGGTTTCTGTGGGATTTAATTTCCACTGAACAGAAACCAAATACACATGTGTATGATTTCTCCTTGAGGGTTGGTTATGGGTGAATGGAAGAAGCACAGAAAATACAACAGAGAAACACTCTCGCGGAGAGACAGACAAGTTCCTCTTCCCTTTCATTACGTGTTTATGACCCTTTTGTGTTACAGAAATAAACTGTCTGGTACACGGTAACTTAGGGTAACAAAGAAGAAGAGAACTAAACAATTGTCAGAGGTGATCGACTGCATGCATATTGCACGTTACAATTCTAATTAAATAAAGCTGTGAGGTTCTTCAGCTATTAAAAATGTCATCAGCAATGGAGCTAATTTGTGTCTGTCCAGGGCTCTTACAGTAACTGATTACTTACAGATGCCAAGTCCCCCAGGGAACTTGTGCCACCTGTTTTCAATATGTGGAATGGAGGCCTTGCCCTGACAATGCTTACTGGTCTGACACTGGGATGTGCCATCTGTTGCAATGATGTTGGTATTTCATCAATAGTTTTTACAGGACACCAGTCTACATTACTGAATGACGTTTTATTTTAGTTTTCCCCCAATTTTTAGCCACCTTTTACAATAGGTAAAAATAAAATAAGGTGAATGAATAACATCATTCAAGTGTTACAGCCTTACGTAGTTGTTGCTTAAGTCCCAAAGGACAATCTTCCCCAAAACCAAACACAGAATTTCAGAAACAAAGGAGATACGTGATGTTATCATATTTAGACACTCATATAACACAAGAATTCCTTCCACCATAAACCTGAACAATTGCCTTCACCTTTCATTTGAACAGAGCTCACTGTCTTCCAAAACAGTTCATTTCCACTTTAATTAAATAGCTGTCAATCTTATAAGACTCTTCCTAACACTGAGTGGACAACTATTTACTTGTAACTTCAACTCGTTGATTGTTACTCTGCCCATCGCAGTGACATAAATGAGTCTAACCCTCATTACATGACAGTCTCTCAAATACCTGAGCTACCAATTTCTCTCAAGTCTTTTTCTAGGCTAAATATTCTGAGTTCTTTCAGGTAACGCCTATAATATCTGTCTCCTTTTCTTCATCATTTTTGTTGTTAAAAGTCAAACCTGTTTCATCAATGGCAGCCTAAAACATTCTCTGAAAACACAATACTAAAAAGTAGTCTTAATGAATCTTTGCTTTTTCTGGAAGTTAAGCATTTGTCAATAGAGCTTAATACTACATTTACTTTGGGGGCAGTGTGATCCTATCTTTAACTCTTTAACATGAAAGATAAAGCAAGTTCTTCCCTTTTTTTTTTTTCTTTCTCTTTTTTAGTTCACTGAAATTTATACCTGGAATCTTGGATAATCTTAAGTCAGTGGTTCTCAACCTTCCTTAATGCTGTGACCCTTTAATACAGTTCCTCATGTTGTGGAGGAACATAAAATAAAATCATTTATTCCTCCCAATAAAATTATTTTCCTGGCTACTTCATAACTGTAATTTTGCTACTGTTATGAATCATAATGTCAATATCTGATATGCAGGATGTTATTTAGGCAACCGCTGTGAAAGGGTCATTTGATCCCCAAAGGGTCGTTGTGAGACACAGGGTGAGAACCGCTGGCTTAAGTGGTTAGTCTGACTTCAACATATTTTTCATGTATTTATTCCCTCTTAATATGTTTACTCTTATTATTATACTTGTTTTCTCTTATGATGCTTATTCTCCCTGTTTTAGTTTGAGGATTATAGTTTTTTTTATCTCAGATTAATATGGAGATGCATCTGATTAGGTTACATAGTTTGCCTTTATAAGGTTAAAGTCCCAGTTATAGGTGTGTCCTTCACCCACCCGAAAGAAAAAGGAAGGCAATTTATCATAAAGACACTGCACTGGAATGTTTATTAAAGATTGTAGTTCTTAACAGTAAAGAAAGAAGCAGCAAAAGAATTAAATAGCATTTCTAATATAATCTCCAAATAATGTGGCTTGAGCCTATTTTGTTCATTTACTTGTCTTTTCAAACTCCTATGTTTTTCTAAATTCCTCTAGATATAATTAAATTGATACCCTTTCTTTTTACTTCTGTTTAATACTAATGCCATCTTTCTATCTTCTGGAAAAAAAAAAAAAACTTTTAAAATATCTAGCTTGATATCAGAATTTTCATGACCTCACATTGGTTCCCTAAGTTATTGACTGATGTTTGCTCAACAAACCCACAGGGTGATTTTATTACCTTGACAAAATTTAGAACGAAGTAGCTAATACACCGTACCAAAACATGCACATCAAAACCTAGTTTCTGTTTCCTAGAGTTGGGGAAATGATGGTTCATTACGGTCTCATTTTACACAAGGTTGGCTATTCTAACTCATTACAAAATGTGTGCCATCAAACAGGCCCACCATGAGGTCGCCATCTGTTAGCAGTGAGGAAGACAGGCTGGGATTTATGTCTGGACAGACCACTCAGAGCTGTGGAATGCGGCTGGGAGGCAACCACCCCCAGCACCAGCTGAGATACTCTCACTACTGGGTCCTCAGAATCACCCTCAATGTTTCCCCTTGCCTCTGCTTTCCAGGTGGCCTCCATAGGGAAGCACAGATGATGTTGGGAAAAACCATTCATGCAAACTGTTCTTTTCTCAGGGAACCTGTCACTGCGTCATGAGCCTCGGCACAGCCAGCAGAGTCTCAAGGCCAACAGGATGGACTCAAGCTACGCTCTTGGTTTTAGTCAGTCTTACTTAAAAAGGTGAAGGAAAGGTAAGGGAGGGGAAAGTTCAATGACAAAATGTAGGAGTCGGTGTTAAATTCCTGCAATAAAAGAATTTAATAAAATAGGCTCACATACTTTTACTTGTTGGCTTATGGAGGCATCATTTAAAAATGTGACCCAAATTATGATATATATATTTGTATATATACATATACCTACAAAGATGTTCTATCTATCTCTATATACAGAGAGAGGTATATACATAGCTCAGACCAGTCTTCTCTCATTCAGAAAATTTGTGGAAATTCTGCTTGTCCCATTTTACTGATACCTAAATGAAGAATCTTCTGAAATAGAGACTGGGATCCCATTCATAAGAAGGGCATTGGAAATGCATCAAGGGCATTGGAAATGCATCACACTGTTTTCCAGAGAAATCTGCTGAGCTCTTGTGGATCTCTATGGTTGAAGCAAATGCTTCCTGCCTCACGTAGGCCAAGGTATGTGCTGGTGCCGCACACACAGCTGGATGCAGTGTCAGGCTATCTCGGCCAGGTGACATACAGAACATGTGGGAATTATTTGTACTGAGGAATCCTCGATGACATACTAAAAAATTCAGGCGATATAAAAGTAAGTTCAATATTTAAAGATGATTTCTCTTTGAAAAGCATAGCATATGCCTTGGGACCGAAACCACATATTTACCTCTTCAATATCAGTACCTAAAAACCTGGACAACAGTCCACTGAAATTCTTCAAAATTATCCAGGAAAACACTTTATGACTGCTCTAGAACTCCTTCTCCAAAGCATTTGCACTCTCTCCTGAAACCACTGCTACATTAATCATAGCCCAGTCAGGTAATTTCAGTGCACAGTGATAGAAAATTTTTTAGGAAGCCAGAGATTCTAATGGATCATGTAGTTTACTAGCACCCTCCAGCCAAAGGGCACTGATGCAGTGTGATGCTCGTTTTTGAATAGTGCAAATTATTTAATGCTGCTCTGAAGCCCATTATTGTAGAAAAATGTGGCCAAATTTCCCGATGTCTCCATGCAATATTCAAAAAATCATAAATTAACTCTCGTCTGTGAAACGGAGGTTTGCAAGTAGGAGATTTGTGCTGGAGCAGTCTCAGTAAAAACTCTCAGGAGTGAGGGAAGCTGGATTAAGCAAAGGGAAAATTGAGTTGCAAAACAGTTATGATAGAGGGCTGGGGCTGTCCCCAGGGAAGTCTGAGGTTGGGATGACCCTTGGAGTTGCCCCCTATGGAGGCCAACAATGCGTGAAAAGAGCCTGGGGTGAACCAAGAACTCTGCTAAGGTTTGAAGGTAATGAAAAAAATAATTGTGCTTGCTCTCAAAGAGTGCAGGGTCTAGTAGGCAGAGAGACATGCAAACATATAACAGCACAGGCAGGGGACAAGTGCGGTGTGACCTGTGCCAGAGGGGGCTGCACATGCAACCCACACTCACTGCTCAGATCTACTGCAGGAACACTGCCAGGAGGCTGCATATTTATCATTTTCCCTGTAGTAATCAGTTTTTAATTCCTGTTAGGGCATTGCTCCTTTGGATTTCTGAGTTATTTCTGCTGTGATGAAGGATGAAAAGCTATTTAGTGTACGATGTAGGAATGGGAAGCTGGTAGTTTGGACAAGGTCTGACCCTGAAACTTTTTTTGATTGCAAAGAGGTCTGACATTGAAAATCATAACACACTTGCTTCCTTCTTATTGCTGTACTCACCCACCTGAAAAGCCAACCAACCAACCAACAATAAAGTTGTAAGCTGCTGGTGTGTCTGGAGCTGGCTCCAAAAACCAACTGTGTGCGTGTCTTCCTAACTCCATTTTCAGTAATACGGAGTTGGTAGCTTAACATCAGCCATGGCACAAGTGGCCACGCAAACTGGCAAAGGTCACAAATCAGGGATTTTTTCTTTCCACACAGAGTCTGCTGTTAAACATTTATGAGCACACTACTGCTCAGAACTGAGGGTATTATTTTGGTGGTAATGTGTTTTTAGTTGCCACGTTCCCCATATTTCACCCAACAATGAATTAGCCATTTTTGCACTTACAGATTTCAGAATCGCTAAGTGTAGGAGAGAAACCACTGCTACTTTCCCAGAGGACCAGAGTTCAAGCTTGTTCTCTTGCTTCAGACAAGACCCAAAACCTCAAGAAACAGAAGCTGGGCTCTGATCAGAGATCATTAAAAGGGCTCTTTGAACATTTCTTATCATGTCCCTCTCCCGGGCTGCGGTTATTCTTAGGGCAAGTACATCAAATGTCAGATGAAAATAACAGTAATGAAAAAATGTTCATACCCTTGTAGGGTCCAGGGAATCTGTTATTTCTCATGTCAGAGGAAACAAGCATGCCACAGAATAGCTTCCTGTAATATCTACTTGGGAAACACTATCATCCGCAGGTGTTCAGTGAGTTACCCAAACAGAGGAAGAAGAATCAAGACAAAGTCTCTCTAACATAATCCATTATACAGTCAATAGCAACAAAAAATTAAAAATAATTCACACGATGGCTGCAGATACTCGAAGAAAACAAGAACAACTCAAAACGAATTCCCCAATATAAATAATTTATATTATTAAATGATATTAATAGTCCATCAGGATCAAGTATAAATTAGATGCTGCATTTCTCCATATTTAAATCTACGCCTCTTAATTTGTAGCTTCCACTCCGTTTTCTTCACAAAGATTTGTGAGTGTCTTATCAACTGCCCAGTTTGGTTAGTTCTTTGAATGTAACTGAATTCTATGACTACCAAATGAATAATTTAGAAGTGCTTTATTTTAATTTCACAATGATATGAATAACAAAAAATAGACATGCTTTGTTGAGGTTTACTAATGACTGTCTTTTACAGTCATTAGTAAACCTTATGACGTAAGTGAATGACCACCATTCACACCTGTCATCACTCAAGTTCAAGCAGTTCTGGCCTGTGTTTAGAGCACTAGACTCTTCTCAGACCTACTGAATCAGAAACTCTGGGGGTGGACCTAGCAATCTTTGGTTTAACACACTTCCAAGATGATTCTGATCTCCCACCAACTTTGAGAACCACTGGTTTAGATGTACAAGATACACTTGGGTAAATTCTAACGCATACAAAGAGGGACTTCTATTTTTTCCTTCAGAAGGGCTTCTGTAGTGTGGCTTGCCACCAGCTGGACCACACATGGTCTGGGGGAGGGCACAGCTTGTCTCTCTGGTTACGTCTGGATCATTAGTGTCTTCCAAAGTGTCTGGCCCACAGTCAGAGCCAGTAAATATTTCCTGAATGAACAGCCTTTTTTTCTTGCCTTTATCAGTTCAAGAAAGAGTGCTAACTGACCACATGAAAAATCCTGAGGCTCCGTTGCCTTGAGTGAAGGTCATGTTAGGGCCCCACCTCAAATTTAATTTTGCTTACATTTCATCATATTACTATTATAGATAGAATCCTACTTTCAAACATCTGATCTGGAATTTATTCCCTATCCCTGAAAGATCTCCAGTGAAAAGTGCCCAGACATAAAAACACCTCAGTGTTCTAAATTCAGTAATATTCTGCTTTAAAAGTTCACCCCTTTATTTCCTGAAACAAGTATCTTAACATAAAAATGTTTAACTAAATTTTAGCTTTATGGCAAGAAAAATGCACGATTAATTTCTTTTAGCACTTTAAACAAATATCTAGTCAGAAAAAGGCACCTCATTTCCACATGAAAAAAAGACAATGGTTTTGGTATCATTGCTGGGGAAAAAGGTATAGCAGAGGTGAGAATAAGAACAAGTTCTCACCTTAGGTATAGAGCAACTGCCATGATAGAAAATGAATTCTTCAAACTTGTAGGCAACTACCTTTCAGCAAACGCATGAGACAAAAGATGATGTGATGTCATTCTGAGGAACTCTCACACCAAGCAATGAAGCTTAGACTCAGAAACCAAGGCATACTCCGAGGAAGCTGACCAAACTGACTCCTTACATACGTCATTACAGTGTTTGTTCCCAGAGCAAATGTTTTTCCCAAGATCTCTGTTGCATGTACCACCCGATCAAATGGCTCTGTACATATCAGCGCCTTTTGACTCATTTAGATGAACACACAGATTAACAGAACTGGCTTTGATATATTACATAACTTGCTGGAAGTTAACCTTGCTCCTCTCATAAATTCTAGAACTGATGTCTTATGACAAGGATTCCTGCTTAACCCTCTTTTGTGCTCTTGGTCTCAATGCAATTTTCGTCACTTCTAGTGTATGAGATTTTGCTAATGTTTTTTATCTTAGCAGGTTTCTTGACTATGGCACACGTAACAGAATCTTATTAGAATGCTAGGAACAAGGGCTTTCCAAGTCACACATACTGAAGTAGACTTAGAGCTTACAGCAGTCATGATCAGCATTGAACATCGAATCTTTACTGTCTTATTTGGTTGGGATTGCTGTAATGCTGTGATGATTGCTAATACCTGCAGGGCGAATCTATGCTTTGTATGTAGATCTTGAAAATAACAGGTTTGCACATACACACTGCTACCATTGTGTTACCTCTATCTTCATAAGTACACCAAAATAAGTATTTCATTTGAGGTTCCTACCAGTGTGTAAGAAATCACAAAAGCACTACAGAATTTTGTTGTGAAAAAATAAACACAATAACCACCATAAAAAAACAAGTCCAGCCATGGTGGCTCATGCCTATAATCCTAGCAGACCAAGGTGGGAGGATCACTTTAGGTCAAGAGTTTGAGATCAGCCTGAGCAATGTATCAAGACCCCATCTCTATAAAAATCGAAGAACTAGCTGGGTGTGGGGTGTCCTCACCTACTGGGGAAGCTGAGGCAGGAGGTTCAGCCTCTTAGGTTGAGCCTAAGAGTTTGCAGTTGCTGTGAGCTATGATCATGCATCATGTGACTGCCCTCATGTCCAGGCAACAAAGTGAGACCTTGCCCCCACCCCCCAAAATAGGAAACATCCAGCTAACAACAGCAAAGTGAATTCAAACAGCCCTATGCTGTGTGGTCATAAATAACAGCAGCACCCCAAACTACCTGGCAATATACAAGTAAAACTGAAAATGACAAAGCAAGTGTTCCCAGCTTCTCAGCTTTCCAAGGTGTTAAAAATATTGATACACTTAAGCCTTCACCGAATTTATGTTTTTTAGTTTCTAGGAACAGCAATCTAGTGATTCATATTTCAATTGATGATGCAAATGACCACTAAGGAATAATAAGGTAACCCAGGGCCACGTGGCTGTCACGGTCTAATAGGCAATTTTTATTGTAATGTGGTAGAAGAAAAGTGTATACTCTGGCACAGTAAGTCCCTGGTCACTGGGTAGACAGGCTTTCCGTGGGAAAATATTCTATTACAGTGTATGAGTAGAAGGTATGAGACCAAGTTGATAGGATTTTGATACTATTGGACTTCAGAGTATTAGGAGAGTCATATTCTTCCTTTGTGGAGAATAGAGGGGAGAACTGGGAGGAAAGACAGAGGCGTCAGCATAAACAAGACACTCCGCCCTCACAGACCTGATGGGGTTGGAGTGCCTAGAAGACATCGTAAGGACAGAGACAACCTTTGTTTCATGGTGCCAGTTTTCCTTGCTGCTCTTTAAACACCTTCTCCAGAATTCCCCTTCCATAATAAGTATGCATGAATCATGATATTTTGCATGAATGATTTTGGGAGCGACTCAAAGATGGTGCTAGTTTTCACACCTATGCCACACAGAGAATATGCGCGGACAGGATATGTAGGAAGTGGGAGCCTGTAACATACAGACCTAGAAAACGCTCTGGGTATTTTCAGAAATCCTGTATGTCTATGGGTCGTTAATTAGGGGTGAAGGTCTTGAACAAACATCTAGATCTTTAAGATACGTGGCACCATGGGGTTCCACTTGGGTTATGAGATGTTTTACATTATAAAGAAATCCGACAACCCCCTGGGAGAAGGTTTTATAAGTGATACAGAGATCCCAGGCTTGGAATGACTGATTTAAATAAAGAACTTTGCTATTCATTCAACACTGTGATATATTTCAGATACAAATATTTCTAGATTTACTTTAAGTATCCAGGAGACAAGATATCTCAAGCTTCTCAAATTTAGATATGAACTCTTTGGGTGAGGGAAACACTTAAGTTTATGACTTTGATTCAACCTGTACTAAAACAAAGTATGTCAAAAAACATACGGACTCCCTGACATTCTGATATTAAAAAAGAAAAAAAAAAGACATGAACTCCCAACTCACATTGATCATAGATGTAATGAAAATTTGGCTAACATTATTGCTAAAAAGGAATCAAATAAACTCCTGGCTATAAAGAAATCGCTCTGCTATAAGCTGTTTTCCTTTCAGTGGTGAATCATTTTTTCAATAAAAGATAAAGTGGGATAAGATTCCCACTCAATTATTTCTAGCCACAAGATCTTTGATTTCATCTTCCTTCTTGGTTAGAAATGTGTTTCCATGTCCCTTTATTATCTCTTACTAAAAATCACCAATTTTGTAAGATAAAAGAAGGCTCATTAGATGGAGAGTAAAACAATTTTTATGGACGGGATAGTAATCCTGTAAACTGCTTGACATTTTAGAATTAATTTTTCACTTATAACATGAGCATTCAAGGAGATAACAATGAAGGCCCAAATTTAGGCCATTTTCTCCCTTCTGTTCAGATGTTAAAAAGAAGAGTAACTACCTTGTAGCATTCTGTTTCGACATCTAATCAGAAGCCTGTTGCAGCAGGCCACAAAACTGGTTTAATGTCGGCCCAGCAGCTATTCAGGTCTCGAAATTTCCTCTGTTGGCCACAAGATGATGTGACTTGACAACACTGACCAACTGCTCCACTTACTTCTCTGGACACAGGGTCTAGTTCAGTTGGGAGGCTTAATTTGAAGAAAGGAAAAAAAAATACATAATGTTTATCCACTATATTTATAAGTATGGAGTTAAACACAATTGTTTGTGATGATCAGTTCTCCTTTTTACCTATAACAAGAAAAACCAAAGCACTCCTTTCAGACTAATTCTGAACTGGGGGAGAAAAAGACAGATAAGCTTTGGAAGTAACTTCAAGGACAGGGCTGCACGACAGCCTTGGGCGTACTAAATCCTGACTTTCTTGCTCAGTGATATTTCAAGATACGGTTCGAACTACATTCAGGAAGAGGAGAGATCTGACCACAAAGATCGTTGGCTTTATCAGACACTTTAATGAATGACCAAAGAGGAAATGACAGTGTCCTAGTTCAGGTTTACATGTTGGAGTGGTCAAAGGACAGTACAGTTAATAGGTTATAACGATTTATTTTAGGTCTGTAGGTTTTATTACACAGATAATCCAGCACATAGTGGGTGCTCAAGAAATTTATCTTGGTAAAGAGAGAGATCAAAACACTGACTTTCATGAAAGTAGTCATTTGTGTCTATCTTAAGAGTGCAACAGGAACTGCACTGCTGTACAGTGGAGCTTATCTTCACCAGGAGGTGATGGAGAAATGAATCGTTACCCTCATGTGCTGTTCTCTATGTCAAATACCAGCCCTGCACGCAGAAAACAATTGTCATTTAAGAAGAACATGTGTTCATCAAGGAAGATATTAGATCTAATAAAAAAAAAAGTTAGACTCCTCATTGAAAGGTGAGTTTGTAAGAATACACCGACTCAAGTCAGACAATCTCGAGGGAATAATCTAAGCATTTCACCTCGAAGAGATCACAATCGGAAGAGTATTCATATTTGTTAGTCTTTCTGGCATCACTCAACGTATAAACTCAAATAAATCTTATCGTCCCAGTAACTGTTATTACAAAAACTAGATTTGTATTGCTAAGGAAAATGAAAACAGAATGCAAATTAATCCAATTTACGTTTGGGGCAGTTTGGCAATATGTATTACTACCTGTATAAGCTAGATGGATCAGGGCCATACGTAGAATTTTTACTGAACAAGGATGAAGGCATGAGGAACTTCATCACGGTGTCACTTATATCAAACATTTGGGGACTATCTACTTCAAAGGGGCTCCTTAGTGACATCCAGTAATGGGGGACACAGCACTTTTTCTAGGATGAGTTTGTGAACTTAATTGTCTGTCTTGGTGTACTCAAATGTCTCTGCTTATCTCCCTTTCCACTCCACATCCTTAATTCAAATCCCCACCACCCATGGTCTGAGTGTACCAACAGTTTCCATGGTCATTCTGCTCTTACTGCTGACTCCCTATAATTCATTCTTTCCAGAGCAGTCTAAACCAACTGGTAGTACACATGAGGTCTGAAAATGAAGGCATAGTATCTGGCATTCTGGTTTCTAAAAAAATATATAGAAACTACAGAATTCTGACTTACATACATGAAATCAAGTAGAAAGAGATAAGATTGAAAGAAAAATTACATTTCCTTTGGCTGACCCCCTTCAGGCCACCCAAGAGCAAGTTAACCTCTTTAAAAGCTGCTCTATGGCTTGATCTTATTTTCCTCCTCAAAACACGAAACATGTGTCTACTAGCCAATTCTTATACAGATTTTATTTAAAGCTCAATATGTTTCCACGATAGTGCCTCTAATAAGTACACAATCCGAGGAGGTCCCTTTCACCCAAGCCATCATATTACAAATTCATATATTCCACATTTCCCTGAATATTCTCTGAACAAAACATAGAGGCAATGTTCTGATTTAGACTGGCATCTTCTGGGCCATTTGACTGCTAAATGGAATTTTCTGCATTTCAAATCCCGTTGGTTTTTATATAGCCAGAGCCTGTTTAACTTCAACTGAATAACCTTTGGTTTGGCTGTGAGATCCTTGGGGAGAATCCACGTGGTA
The DNA here is from genome assembly GCA_963574655.1 of Perodicticus potto. Taxonomy (NCBI): domain Eukaryota; kingdom Metazoa; phylum Chordata; class Mammalia; order Primates; family Lorisidae; genus Perodicticus; species Perodicticus potto. The sequence goes on from CAUYRH010070270.1 coordinate 65,550, forward strand.
TTTATTCAATTAAGGTTGGATGAAAGCAGGCAGTCTATTATTATTGCTTAGGTGGGGATCTTAAGGAATCAGTGTCATTTCTTAGAAAGTCAGCAGCCAGTCAGCTGTTAGAAAGGCTGACTTAGTGAATAATTCTCTTTATGGTCCAAGAAACAGGTGCAATGCAGTGAGATCTGCTGGACGCCCATGGCAGGAAGGAAGAAAGGGAGGATGAGAACAAAGTATCACTTTGAAACGGAGTCTGTCCATCAGTAACTCACCTCGGGTCTCCAGAAGTTGAACTATAATAATGGCTCTGCCTATTGAATATGGCTAAATGATCAGAGCATCTTCTGTGAGCCAACTAATGTTCCTTAAATAATATTAGTTATTACCAACAGGTCACATACATGTACTAAGTACCCATTCCCTTAAAAAAGTGTTCCATAAGTGGAGCAAGTAAAATCTTTTTATTATCACATTTCCATTTAATAGCTCTAGTGTGTACATAGACCTCTTTGCAGAAAAGTCACTGTCAAGTTGAATTGTCATACTGTATTAGACACTCACACAGCAAATCAGTATATGTTAAGAAATGAATATTTCTTTATGCACTCTAATATGAGTGCCATTTAATGAGCACCATCCTTGTTATTTTTTAATAATATTCTGAGATGTTAATCTCATTTATCACATTTCAATTGGGGTTAAAGGTGCATCTCTGATTTACCTCCTACTATTCCCATTAATTGTTCTAGTTTTTCACTGCATTCAGTCTCACATACTCTGGAAAGATATTCAAAGCCCTCTGCTCTGACAAGCCCTGAAAAATGATCATGTCAGAATAGCTGTAAATTCTTTCATTTCAGCATATCAGATTTTTTTCCCCCACTAGACTATTAAAGGTCAAGTTTTCAGCTAGTCTTAGGCTTCAAATACTCAAAGAATTAGTATTTTGATGTGTAGAATGTTCTGGTACAAATTCAGATACTTCGAGAATGAATAGCAGTGTATATATAGACATGTACTTTATACATTAAAATAACTTGATAGCATAAATATATAATACATATTTAATAGTATAAATATATATTTATTCAAATGCATTTATTAACAACATAATGCCTTATTCTTTTCAAAAACAATATAGGCAGTTGAATATATGAAATAATAACAATTACCTTTCTAGAGGTAAGTCATTTTATTATTAACACCTTGCCATAAGAAGAGAGTGAATCATAGAGATTAAACATGGAGGAACAGAAGTCCTCCCTGACAAAACCAGGCTCCACGACAGGTCTCTCTTCAGAACTCAGAGCATTAAATCAACCACCACACAATGGCGCATTTTTCTGATCCCAAACACAGTTTTCCATTGACAAGATCAAGCATCATATATAGAGCCTCTCAGCTACAAATGGAGAAGTGGAACCATCAAACTGTTGGTCACTCTTACAGAGTCCGAAGTAGAATGGAAGATCAAATCATTCATTACTGAGGGTACTGCAGTCTTTCCATCACTTCTGAGAAATAGAAAATCATTCTTCATGCCACTCCTCCACTTTCTTTTAACACCCTTATTTCTTTCTTCCATTTTCCTTCATTGCAATTTGAGAAATGTCATCAGTAGAGGGTTATTCAGTAGGAAAGAAACACAACTCAGTTCATTTTTACCCTTACCTAAGATCCGGATAATAACAAGTTGCGTGTGTGGACTCTTCACCACATACCACATGCAAAGGTTACCTTTCAGTATTAATGAAGAATTGTATTATACATTGCAGTTGCAGACTTAAAAATAAATCATTTCACAAGGAGTCCTTGAATAAGATATGACCATTTCATCCTTTAACATTGTTCAAGCTACTAACCTACTGGGTATATGATCTTGTTTAGTTAATAAAATGGGTAACAGAGTCTCAAACATAAAAAATCTAATTGGACCGTTAAGTTCACAAGATTTGTGTCAATAGGTATCAATAGTTATGTTTGATTCCACAGGCATTCAGGGGCACTTATGATAAGCAAAGTATTTTCCTAGGCCCTGAGGGGGGGAAAGAGACTCAAGTATGAACAAAATCTATCCCTCTCTTAACGGGGATTTAAATTTTAACTAATGATACTAAAGAAAATGCCATAACTAATATTTGCAAAAGTTATGATTTGATAAAAAAGGCAAACACTGGAGTTATATCAAAGAGACAGAGGAAGAGAGAGACACACAGGTAAATTACACTAAGCGGATCACAGAAACTTTTTAGGGAAGAGGCAGTATTAGCACTGCATTCAACAAGGCAGGCACATTTTTTTCCAAAAAGAAATATTGCCCTCACAATATTAGCAAGCATGGTAGAAGTAAAGCACAAGATGTTTTGACAGAAAGGAGATATTTCGTTCAAGCAACAGTGAGCAGAGGAAGGAAACCCAATCATAGCCTTCAAGTCAATGGCCCTGGGACACAGCTAGTGTCAGGATCTGCATTCCTACTGCAAGTCTAGGCTCTGAGTCTTTTTTTTTTTTTTAATTACTATACTATACGATGGTATATTAGTTTCCTATTGCTGCTGAAAGACTGATTTATTTTATTTCAGATTAATATGAGGGAACAATTAGTGTATAATGTTTCCATGTTAAGTAAATCCCTTATTGTAGTTGTGTCCCATACCAAGTAGTGGAGTGGCATGAAGAATGATTTTCTATTTCTCAGGAGTGATGGAAAGACTGCAGAACCCTCGGTTATGAATGATTTGATCTTCCATTCTGCTTCGGACCCTGTAAGAGTGACCAACAGTTTGATGATTCCACTTCTCCATTTGTGGCTGAGAATCTCTACAAATGATGCTTGATCTTTTCAATGGAAAACTATGGCTGGGATCAGGTGTGCCATGTACCCCTTATTTCATGTCCATTAAGTGGGAGGACACCAATCCCCCTGAAACACTGATTTATTATCATGCAGTTTTGAAGGTCAAAAGTTCAAAGTAGACGAAAGTCAAAGTTTGTACATGACTGCATTCATTTGAAGATTCCTGGGAGAAATTCATTTCTTTGCATTTTTTTAGCTTCTAGAGATTACTTGAATTCCTTGGCTGTGACACCCTCCCCTTCGTCATCTTCAAAGCCAGCAGTCTAGAACTTTCAAATCTCTCTGAAGTCTCCCGCTCTTGCTTCCCTTTCTCACTTATAAGGACCCTTGAGATTATACCAGGCCCTACCAGATTAATACAAGATAATCTTTTCACATCAAGGCAGCTGATGAACAAACTTAACTTCTTCTGCAAATTTCCCTCCTCCCGCTAGCCATATAACATAATACGATCACAGATTCCATGAAGTAGGATGTGGACATCTTTGGTGGGGGGAGATGAAGGCATTATTCTGGCCACTACAAATAGGATATCAAATTTCATCAAAACTGGAAAGGAAAAGTATAGAAGGGATTGAATATCAATGAATTTCGATTTTTTTAAAATATAGACAATGAAAGGTTGCTCCCTCCCCCATTATGAGAGATACATTTTGGAAGATTACTCACTAAGGCAGTAATATCTAGAATTAGTTGGAGGATGAGGTCATGGAGGCAGGGTGGTCAGTGAGAAATCAGCAGACTCAGTTGAGCCAGCTTGAGAAAATTCTCTAGTATGCCATGACCAATCAATGACAATATTGACAGTCTTTTCAAAATTGAAAGCATTCTGTCTGACTCACTGTTATCCTTGATCAATGTGTGAAGGGAATTTGAATAGCATACAATATTTGCTCCAGTTGGAATTCATCTTTTCTTATAAGGTCTTGTCTAAAATTGTAACAAGGGATTTGGAGGCTGGTGTGAAAATACATTTCCAGTCCTCTGGAAACATTTTTCAACTCAACAGGAAACAGCATAATATAAATCCTTTATGTCTGATTGGAGGGAATGGGAAGCCAGAGATGATGGAGCCAGAGAAGATGGAGATGGAGATGACGGAGTGGGAGAGATGGAGCCGGAGATGATGGAGCCGGAGATGATGGAGTCGGAGAGGATGGAGCTGGAGATGATGGAGCTGCAGATGATGCAGGGGGGATGTGAAGGCATTGTCCTGGCCACTAAAAGTAGGATATCAAATTTCATCAAAACTGGAAAGGAAAAGTATACAAGGAATTGAATATCAATGAATATAAATTTTTTTAAAATATGGACAATGAGAGGTTGCTCCCTCCCCCAATATGAGAGATGCATTTTGGAAGATTACTCACTAAGGCAGTAACATCTAGAATTAGTTGGAGAATGAGGTCATGGAGGCAGGGTGTTCAGTGAGAAATAAGCAGACTCTGTTGAGCCACCTTGAGAAAATTCTCTAATATGCCATGACCAATTGATGACAATATTGACAGTCTTTTCAAAATTGAAAGCATTCTGCCTGATTCAGTGTTATGCTTGATCAATGGGTGAAGGGAATTTGAATAGCACACGACATTAGCTCCAGTTGGAATTCATCTTTTCTTATAAGTTCTTGTCTAAAATTGTAACAAGGGATTTGGAGGCTGGTGGGAAAATACGTTTCGAGTCCTCTGGAAACCTTTTTCAACTCAACAGGGAATGGCATTAATATAAATCCTTTATGTCTGATTGGAGGGAATTGGAGGTGGGAGATGATGGAGCCGGAGATGATGGAGCCAAAGATGATGGAGCCAGAGATGATGGAGCCGGAGATGATGGAGCCATAGATGATGGAGCCGGAGATGATGGAGCCAAAGATGATGGAGCCGGAGATGATGGAGCCAGAGATGATGGAGCCGGAGATGATGGAGCCGGAGATGATGGAGCCAAAGATGATGGAGCCGGAGATGATGGAGCCAAAGATGATGGAGCCGGAGATGATGGAGCCAGAGATGATGGAGCCAAAGATGATGGAGCCGGAGATGATGGAGCCAAAGATGATGGAGCTGGAGATGATGGAGCCGG
>CAUYRH010070275.1:0-13090 GCA_963574655.1 Perodicticus potto
AAATAAAATAAAATAAAATTCTATACCCAGAAATAATGCACCTACACAAAGAAATAGAGCCTAGAAATGGTTGCTAAATAGGTAAATATATAAGATTTTCTTCTATGTAAATATCATTAAAAGGTGATGGACTATTTAGACAGAAAAGAGTGTAGTATTGTATGTAGAACATGTATAAAAATAAAAAACATTTAACTACTATATAAAAAATAAGAATAACACAGAGGCTGAGAGGGAAGAAATGGTAATATACTACAAAGATCTTGTACTACATGTGGAGCTGTATAACACTGTTTGAAGGTAAGTGTGATAGGCGTAAGGTATATACTATGATGAATTCTAAAGCAATCACTAAGATAACAAAAAATATTATTCTAGCTAATATCCCAACAAAGAAGATAAAATGAAATTTAAAAAATGTTCTAGTATTTCAACAGAAGGCCTAGAGAACGAAAAGTGGATAGAACAAATTTAAAACAAATATCAACACGGTAGATTTAAACCTAGCCATATCAATAATTATTTTGACTGTTATTGCCTAAACACCCCAATTAAAAGGCAGAAATTGTCAGATTTGATTTTAAAAGGTACAACTTTATACTATCTTCGTCTAAAAGAATTCATGTGAATCATAAAGAGAAAAAATATTTTTTATAAAGGAATATAAAAATATATAACATACAAACACTAACCATATGAGTAGGTAGGTATAGCTATATTAATACCAGACTAGTTAAAATTCAGAATAAGGAACATTATAAAAAATAAAGATAGCTACATTTTAATAATAGAAATATTAAATCACCAAACATAATAATCCCAAATATGTAAGTAATCACACAGTTGAAAACATAAGCAAACTTACAAGTATATTTATATTGTATGTTATTTTTTAAAGAATTGGCTCAAATGATCATCAGGTTGGCAAGTCTGAAACCTGCCAGGCAAGCCCACAGGCAAGCCCAAGTGGATGTTGCACTCCTGATTGCAAATGAATCAGAACTGAACTTCTTAGGATGACAGAATAGATTGAAGTTATATGGGTGAAAAAAATTAGTCAAAGAGCACGAGATCACTCACTTCAAAAGCGATTCATTTTATTGTAGGTAAACTGTACTCAATAAAGTTAGAGCATATTTTTAGGTAATATGGTATATACTTATTGCAACAAGTCAGATGATTGAAACATATTAAAATTTTAATAATCTCACCCTACCCAAAATCTACTTCCCTGAAGTAAACAATGGTTAAAAGATTCCTCACTGTTGCCTTCCTTAATACCACTCTTTCAGACCTGTCCATGGTCCTCAAGGGCAGTTCTGATTCTGCTGGCCCCTTACTAGCTGTGTTCTTCAGCATTCTGTCCTAAAATAGTTTCTTATGTTGATATAGACATTTTTCTTATTTATCTTACATTCATTATTACCTCAAAGATGATGATGTGAAAATCTAATATTATTGATATTAACTCTCTTGTCCAACATTTTTTTTCTTTCTGCCCCACATTAGAAGACTAGTTGTCCTGGGGCACACATCAAATACATAAACATTGACAAAAACTGATTAGCCAAAAAAAAAAATCCATGTATTTATTTAGGGTTTGGAGGGAAGACGAATTCTTATTTATGAGGCCAGCCATGTTAGTTGTTTCCTAAGGTGAGGGGATGAGATGTCATTCTGTTGACAGAAGGGATAATTCCTGCCACAATCCCTTTTTGTGATATGGGCCACGACTGATAAGCAAAAAACATCCTCACAAAATCAGCATGAAGCCTGCAGCCCACAGGTTGAACATTCCCAAAATGTCCCATGAGAATGTCTCTGTGAACATGTCATCTTCCCCCGAGCTGCCCCTTGCCAGCATTCACGTCCGTCTTTGTTGAACGACCCCATTATTCACTCAACCTTCTCACCAGAAACTGGGAAATCAATTCAGAAAATGATGGACAAAGAATAATAAATTTTTGGATTCACAGCCTTAGTTTTAAGGAGAAATAGTAGAATCAGCTGGACGAGAGCAAACCCTGCTTTCACTACATCCTCTACAGCCTCCTTCTAGTAAATGTTGCTTTGACCCAGCGGTTCTCAACCTTCCTAATGCCACAGCCCTTTAATACTGTTCCAGTGGGTTGCGACCCACAGATTGAGAACTGCTGCTTTCACCCAAGAGAAAATGATAGTTAATTTCACCTGCAGCAACCTAGCATGTTAGGTTGGTCTGCAGAGGGGAGGATTATTAAGGAAAATTTCCATGCCTCTGGATGTTCATCATCTATGTCCTTTAGCTGACCGTCCAGGAGTTTCCCTCCAACCCTATCACTCTTATCAGGGTATTGAAATAATTTCTTAATTAGATTCCTGGCTCTAATTCCCAAATATTCAATCCAGACCCCTTACCCCATTGCTATGAAGTATTCATTCTAGAAAAAGTATCAATTATTTACAACTGTGTATGAGGCCTTCCACGAGAGGATTTCCGATAGCTGTTCACATCATACCTTCACCCTACGTTTTCCTCTAAAGTCGATATGCTGGTCTGCCTTCCAGCTTTCACTTCACTCACTTCCTGGGCCTATAATTCACTCTTTTCATTATTCCTTCGCGTTAGGGAAAATTCCCAGCCATTTTCTAGTTTCAAGCAAAAAATTATCTCTTCAATAAAAAGTTTTAGACATGTCTTTCCACTCTAGTTCTAGTGTAACTCATTTTATGTCCTCCACACCCCACTAAGTATTGTCTTATTCTATATCACTAATATTTGATTTATTTGATTAAATATCTTGTGGTTTCGGTAACTTTTATTTTCAGGGATCAGCACGGGATTTATCAAACTTGGTGCTACTGACATTTCTGGACCAGGAGGGGCCCTCCTGTGTGTCATCACATGTTTAACAGCATCCCTGGCTTCTGTCACTAACTAGTATACTTTCCATACCTCAGCATGACAATCAAAAATCACTAATGCCCCCTTATGAGCAAAAATCACCTTGGTTAAAAGCCACTTGCCTAATAAAAACATATCTGGGCACATAAAAGCAGGTGAAATTAATAAGAATATATATTGCCTTTTAGGTGTGAAAGGCAATGGCAAGAAAGGGTAGATTTTAGCTGATCATCCTATCATCAGCCTTGGGAACAGAGGGATGCACTGGGTAGGCAGTGGGCTGAGGCAGAAAGGCTACCCTGCCAGGGCCCATGGGAAAAGAAGAGCCACCTGTGGAACCAAAGCACGTCAGAACCGTGAATGTGTCCTCCGCTTTGTTCTCTCAAGGGAAGTCCAAGCCACTAATTGGTAAAGCCAAGCTTTCAACCCCAGTCTGCCTGTTTAATCAAGAGGTGGGCTGTGTGGATGCCACAGTGTGAACATGACCACAGCTGGACAACCTGAAGACATGTGCAAACTGGACAGGAAAGTGCAACGACGTTTTCACCTAAAATGCAACTAGATTTCACTGGTTCACGAAGGTAAAAGACGTTTAGTATTTCCCCAACACGGCTTGCTGCCCTCTTGGAAACCAGAGAAGGAATGATGAACACTCTACTTTAACAGACTAGAAATCAGACAGAGAAACTCTCCCTTCCCAGATCTGGATTTGGTCACCACGATGTGGAAGGCATGTGCAGAAGCAACGACAGAAGGTTTGGGGTTTGAAGGAGCAGGGCTTTTAGAGCAGGTCAGATATATTTTGCAATACAGAACATGTGAGCAGCATAATGGAAATGCAGAGATCATAAACGGCAAAGCTAATGCCAGCACAGCAGCGGGACAAAAGATAAGCAAGGAGGCATGACTGAGTGTTAAAAATAAAATAGGCTCTGAAGAGCCGCACTGAATGTAGAAATTTTGGGTTTTGTTTTTTTAAAGCCAGTGTAACAAATGATGGTAATAGTGACTTTGGCAGGCTGTGCAAAAGCTGGGTATCTCAGAAAATGATTCTCTCTTCCCTAGCAAAAGTAATATTAAAATGAAACAGGGATATTTATTTCTCTTTTTAGCACAGCAGGGATCACTTACAGTAAATAAGCCTAAAAATGCTCCAACTTGAGAACCAGTGATGCTGTTAAAAACTGGGCATTGTCATTATGCACACAATATATGAAATGCCCAAACCTTGCCTAACAAGCAGTTCTCCTCTGCCTTCAGAGTTCTGTTTACTTTTCCCCCATAAAATCTTAAAAGATGTTATTAAAAAGAAAGGAAGCTTCTCGACAATTCTTTCTCTCCCTTCACCTTACGCTAACCCCCCACAGCAGAAAGTAGACCAAAAAGGCAGCATCAAGATTAGCAGGCTCAAGATGGGAGAACTTACCAATTGGACTGTTATTTTTAGTCAGCACCTCCATTGTGTCAAGAATTTGTATCAGTTTCTGTGAAAATAAGGAAACTAAATGAAGTCTTTTTTCCTTGAGTTTAAGAATCATGAAACAGGACAACAGTCCCAGGAAGCAATTCTTAAGTATACAAGGGAGACTGCTTAGATCAGAGAGCGGAGCCACAGGAAGTCCCTAGATCTTCAAGGGCTCAATCAATGAAGCCGTTCAAGAAGAATGTGTAATTGTTAATGGGTGTATGACAGACACTTAAAAGCAGAACAGACCCTTATCAATCTGAGAGAAAATTAGATTTAACAGCACTTGAAATCAGAGGGGTGAATTAGAGGGCATTAATATGGCTGCACTTGCAGCTTGGAGCAAGGGACTCGATCTCTCCGAGCTTCATTTTTCTCATTTATAAAACGTTACCACGTGAATTTCTTCTTCACAGATTGGTTGTGAAGTTCAAGTGAGAGAACACACCTTATACATGGATAAGCAATAATGTTGCTATTACAATGACACCTAGGAAAATGAACTTAAAATTATTGGGTGGGAAAAAATGTATCAAATTGATCAAAAGTGATTTTCTCTTGATAATAGGAATAGAGGATCCACTTCCCTCCTTTCTACTTTTCTGTGTTTTCTACATTTTCTACAATAAGCATATATTATTTTATAACCAGTAAAACATCAGCATTTAAAATAAATTTTGAATTTATTGAATGAGAATAAATGATAATACATCTTCACATAATCAAGTGGCTTGGGAATGTACATATCCTTGATTATACTGAATACTTAAATTGTGTTAAACATTGTCCTAGGTCACATCCAAAACTGAAGAAACATGTTCCTGGTCCTTAAGGAGTTTAGTCTTGTGAATAAATGTTCCCTCTTCCCTGTTTCTTAACAAAAGAAGTCCAATTAAACTGCTATTGGAGGCTCAGCGCCTGTGGCTCAAGCAGCTAAGGCGCCAGCCACATACACCTGAGCTGTCGGGTTCGAATCCAGCCTGGGCTGGCAAACAACAATGATGGCTGCAACCAAAAAATAGCTGTGAGTTGTGACAGGTGCCTGTAGTCCCAGCTACTTGGGAGGGGGAGGCAGGAGAATCAACTTGCGTCCAGGAAGTTGGAGGTTGCTGTCAGCTGTGATGTCACAGCACTCTACCCAGGGCAACAGCTTGAGGCTCTGTCTCAAAAAAAAAATAAAATAAAATAAAATAAATTAATGAATTAAGTAAAATAAATAAACTGCTACTGGACAGACCTTCATGAAAAAGGTGCCAAAGTCCAACAGTTAACAATTTCAGGATTGAGAATTAGGTGGTGTGAGTTCAAATCCCAGATAACATCAGCAAATATTAATTGACCACCTACAATGTGCTGGGCATTTTCTAGGCACAGAGAATATAGCAGTGGAAAACCAAGTAGCCTTGGGTATAGTTACTAATTTCTCTGTCCTTCTTTTATTACCCTTCCAAGATTATAAAAGATAACAGAGTATCCAGTGCACCCGGTCCCTGACTTCAGATGGTTCAGCTTTACAATGGTGTGAAAGTGATATGCATTTGGTAGAAACCATAGTTTTAATTCATATCACGTCCTGGGCTAGTGAAATGCAGTGTGACAGTGTTTCACAGTGTGGAACAGCAGCATGAGCCTCAGCTTCAGGTCAGCCACACGATCACAAGGATGAACAACCAATACTCTACAGAGTCCCATGTCGCCAGCAGCTCTTGGATATTGTGCTTTCTGTTTTTCCATCTCATCATGTCTACAAAATCCCCTTCTACACACAATATTCAACACTTTACAATAAAATAGACTTTGTGTTAGATGATTTTCCCCAAAATGGGAGTGTTTTGAGCACATCGCAGGTCAGCTGGGCTATGCTCTGTTTGGCAGGGCGGGTGTATTAAATGCACTTTCACTTAAGATATTTTCCATTTGTGAGGGATTTATTGGGCTGTAACCCTATCATAAGTCGAGGAGTACCTGTATAAAGCAAGAACATGGCACCCTTCTATACTGACTCTTTCCTACCAGTATTCAACATATTGTTAAATCATCCATTTTCAAAATAACACTAATATTAATTAATAATAAGTCCTTGATTCCATATGCCTTCCAGTTACCAGCTCATTTTTCTCCTCCTAGGAGTTGCCTGCTGCTCTCCACTGGTAAGAATCGGCTGTACTCCGTGTCTTCAATTCCTTTTCTCCTCTTCTCTTTTGAACCCACTGCAAACAGGCTTTGCTTCAGAAACTGCTTTATTCAACAAGGCCTCAAAAGCAAAAATTATATATTCCTTTAAGTAAATCAGACATTGGTGCCCCTCTGGATGAATGAAGTAAAAACAGCTGTGCTCTCTGAGTCACTGCAGAGGAGCACGGAGCGTCTTAGCACCACTCACACCCTCAGACAGGCGTCTTCCCGCAAGGTACAGTCTGCCGCCCACTGTGGGCTTCCCGCCGTCACCAATGGCCTCCAGCTGGTTAAAACTTATGGTCAGTTTTCAGTTCCCATTTTACCTGCATCTCAGCAACATATGCCACAGTTTATCACCCCCTCCTCTTTGAAGCACCGTCTTTATATGTGTAGGATTCACCCTTTGTTTTCCTTCTTCTCCTTGCCAGCTCCACTTTGTCTCCTGGACTTCTTACTACTAAAGTAGCCTCAGAGCTCAGGCCTTGTGTGCAGTGTTTTCTATTTTCTGTCTAAAATACTCCCCTTACAGAACCAATCTAATGTCATGACTTCTACATCGATCATATGCTGATAGCACCCAAATATGCAAGAGCTTTCTCATGAATTCCAATGCCTGCATCCATCGCCCCCAGGCCATCTCTACCTGTGAGTCCAAAGGCTTCTCAAACAAGCCCTAGACTGTTCCTAATCCCAAAGGCTTCTCAAACAAGCCCTAGACTGTTCCTAATCTCCTCCCCACCCTCAGGATGGTCTTCTCATTATTCTGGTTATTCAGGCAAAAGCTTTGGAGTTACCCAAAACTCCTTCTCCCCTTCATGTTCCACATCTGTCAGCATGTTCCTCAACTTCAATAGTCTCACCCCCTCCACTACTGTGCTCAAATTGCCTTCATTACTCAGCTGTTATTTCAGTTGCTGCCTAACTGTTGAATCTGCTTCTGCTCTGGGTCCCTTTCTATCTATTTTCCATCTATTAAATCAGAGTGATCCTATTAAAATTGAAGTCATATTATGTCACCTGTCTATTCCAAACCTTCCAGGAGATTCCTAGTTTCTATCTCAGACAAAAAGCCAGTTGACTGTGATCTCACACAAGCCTCCCCACTGCACATGGCCAGATTTTTCTTTGACCTCACCTAACTCTTCCATCCAAACACACACATTTCTGCTTTTACCACACTTGCTGACTTATTGTTCTTTGAGCCTAGAAACCTTTTTCTCTGACTGCTTTTAAGAATTTCTATTTATCTTCAGTTGCGGTGATTTGATTATGATGTATTTAGCAGTTTTCTTTGCATTTCTTCTGCTGGTATTGGTGCTTCTTGAATCTGTGTGTTGATGTCTTTTATCTATTTCAGGAAATTCTTTTTTTATAGTTTTTTTTTATTATTAAATCATAGCTGTGTACATTAGTGCAATCAAAGAGTACAATGTGCTGGTTTCATATACAATCTGAAATATTTTCACCAAACTATTTAACATAGCCTTCATGGCATTTTCTTAGTTATTGTATGAAGACATTTGTATTCTGCATTTAGTAAGTTTCGTCTGTACCCTTCTAAGATGCAACATAGGTGTGGGCCCACCAATTACCCTTCCCTCTACCCCAACTTCCCCCACTCCCCTCCCTTGCCCCTTTCCCCACATTCTTGTGCTATAGTTGGGTTATAGCTTCATATGAAAGCTATAAATTAGCTTCATACTAGGGCTGAGTACATTGGATAATTTTTCTTCTATTTCAGGAAATTCTTCATCATAATCTTTTCAGACATTGCTTCTGTCGCATTCTCTTCCTCATCTCTTACTCATACCTGAGTTATATATGGTGTTAAACCATTTGTCTATGTCCCTGTGTCCTCAAAGCTTTGTGTGTTGTTTTTTCTAGTTTTTGTGTCCTTGTATTTCAGTTAGGGTATTTTATTGGCCTGTTCTTGAGTTCTATATTCATGTCTTTTGAAATACTCAAATTGATGATAAAATTAATTTAAAATATCCAATATTTTAGATAAATAGAGTAGATAGAGATAACTGGAAATAGACTAAATGATATTAGAAAATTTTGCAAAAACAAGGTGGGGACATAATCTATTTGAAAGAAAATTTACATAGTTTTTTTTTTTTTTAAAGAGACAGGGCCTTGCCATGTTGCCCAGGTTAATTTTGTATTACTTGCCTCAGGAGATCCTCCTGTCTCGTCCTCCCAAAGTGCTAGGATTATAGTTGTGAGCCTCCATGCCTGGCCTACTATATAGCTTCTTAAGAATATTAAAAATTAAAAGAAATTCAAAAGGGTGCTATATTCTTTGGTATGAAGATTCAATATCATCAGAGTATCATTTTTCCAAATTTGGTCTATAAATTTATTATGAGCTTAATAAAAACAAAGGTTTTGTTTTATTTTGTTTTGTTGGATTAGGAAATTTAATTCTAAACTTGATAAGAAAATATCTTTTAAAAATTAAAAAGAATGTTAAAAGTTTATTCCTGACACATGTTAAAACAAACTGTTAACAATAAGTTTAAAAGTTTGAAAAGTATCCAAAAATATGAACATTATAAAAAGGCTTAATATATGATTTAGAAAAAATACTTATGAATGGTATTAGACAACAGGAAAATCATCAAATTATAAACTTTGATCTCAAATGCACCAATTACATTTGAATAAATAAAGTCTTAAAAATTTAAATGGAATTATGAAATATTAGCAGTCCTAAAAATACCCTTTATTAGGTTAAGGAAATCCTTCACTACTTGGTTTCCTGGAATGCTTGTTTATTTTTTATTTTATTTTATTTTATTTTTTTGCAGTTTTTGGCCAGATCTGTATTTGAACCCGCCACCTCCAGCATATGGGGCTGGTGCCCTACTCCTTTGAGCCATAGGCCCCACCCAGTGCTTGTTTATTTTTTGATGAATACTGAATAACTTTTTATGTTTTGTTCAGTTTTAGTTTTTTTTACCTTTGATTTGAGATCAAGCAAGTTAACTTTTCCACTTTAATATATTAATGCGGTAAGTGATATTTCTAGATTTTCTTTTCTAAACCACTCTTTCATATCTGAAATAAATAAAATTTCATCGTGATTTACCAACATTCTTACATACTTTTATTAGTTGGTTTGCAAATATTTTCTTTAGAACTCTTATACCTATATCATAAGTCCCACTAGTCTATGATTTTCATTTTTTATACTGCATCTTCTTTGGTAATCAAAGTTATAGTGGAGTAATAAAATAAACAGCAAAATGCTTCTTTCCCTGTTCTCCAGGGGAGTTTCTATTCTATTCTCCTATGGAGCATAGAGTAATTGATCTGCTATTTGGTAAAATACATCCATATAAATACCTGTATTTCGTTTTCTTTGTGGGAAAATTTTAACTTCTGATTTGATTTCATTAAAAAGCATTGAGCACTAGTCTGGCTTTCTACCTTATCTTGAGGAAACTTTAGAAAATTATATTTTCTTGTGGAATTGTCAATTTCATCAAGTTCTTGCCTTTTCCAAAACTATTATGTAACAAACCCCCAAACCTAGTGGATTAAAACAACACAATGATTTATTGTGCTCACTAATCCGCAATGTGGTTAGTGTTTAATTGGATGGCTCCTTTCTGCTCCACACAGCATAAGCTGGGGCGACTACGGAAGCTGAATGGTTCACTGTCGAGATGGCTCACTCAACATGGCTGGTAAGAGCTGCTGGGATCTATTGGATGAGACCTCAGTTACTCTCCAAATGGGCAGCTCCACAGAATTGCTTGGATTCAGTAAACAAGGTGGATTGGTTGCAAAGTGTAAGTATTTCTAGAGACAGAAAGTAAAAGCTGACAGTCTCCTTAAATCTGAGTCCAGAAAGGAGCACACCATCAATTCTCTAGTGAAATCATGGCCATATCCTCTCAAATTAAGGCAATAGACATAGATGTCTTGATAAGAATGTTAAGAAATCTTTAGTCTATCACATCAACTTACATGTATGAAATTATTCATATAGTTTTATGACCTTTTAAATATTGACACTAACACTTCAGATCCACTCTACATATTTCTTCTACATATAGTATATTTATAATGATTATTACCTTCTAATTTCTATTATGATTTTATTCTTAGGCCCATTATTTATTTAGAAAGATGTTTTGAATATTTAGTTATTTTCCTTTCAAATATTTTTATTATGAATCTCTAACCTAGTAGCAGTGTGGTCATAGAGCTGATGTATGATACTATCGCTTTGATATTTTTAAGACTTTCTTACAGGCCTAATGTGAGTTCGGTTTTCTATAGTGATTCAGATATGCTTGAAAAAATGTATTATCAAATCATTAGTTGTACTTATAAGTAGACTTGTGCAAATTATAAAATACGGACTTAAAGAAAGACAAATTACTCAAGGAAACCCTTTTGCTGAATCAATTAGAAAAAGAAGTTGCTCTTTTTGGTACTTTCTGGGCATTTCAGGCCAGAAATATAGGGAATCAGGTACCTCCAAAACAATTAAAAGACCTGATAGATTAAAGGTCAAAGAAAATCACTGCCAGTTTTTAGGAAATCAGAAAACTATCATGCAGCCCTGGGGTAGATGATTCACTGATGACAACCCAGGCAAGTCCATTGCCTGTCAAAATCCCACCCAATATTACCATCTGAAGAGCAGTAAACTCTTCTGCTAATCCTCTCTTCAAAATGTCATAGGACTTCTCATGGCAGAATCTAAACCAGAAATCTTAAGACAAGGAATCTTAGGAAATACACTTGCCACATTTCCTGTCCCTGAAAACCAAGAGACAGCATAAAGAGGAAGTGAGGATGAACTCTAGTTACAAAAACAAGAAAGGAAGCCAATGAAATCCAACAATATGTAGCACAGTAGACCAACTTAAAGAGAGGTGCCCTTTCTACAGTAAAGTATAAGACTTTGAGACCTGAGTTTTAGTTCCAATGTGAGTATGTCATTAAGTTTACATAAGATAAAATCGACTGCTCAACCTTATTAATTTTATACTTCAAAAATATCCACTTTTACTGATTTGGTGCTGTTCCATTCATCATTTAGTGAAAGAATTATAACCTTTCAATGTGATATGGATTTATTCTTATAATTTTGCCAGATTTGTATATTTTAGGCCAGGCACAAAGGCTCACGCCTGTAATCCTAACACTGGGAGGCCAAAGTGGGTGGATCGTTTGAGCTCAGGAGCTTGAGAGCAACTAGAGCAAGAGTGAAACCCACTCTCTACAAAAAAGGAAAAAACTAGCCCTCATGGTGGTGGGTGAATATAGTCCCAGATACTCAGGAGACTGAAACAAGTGTAGCAATTGAACCCAAGAATTTGAGGTTGCTGTGAGCTAATGATGACAGCATGGCAGTCTGCCCAAGGTGACAGAGTAATACTGTATCTCAAAAAAAGAAAAAAAACCCTCAAATTTCTATAATTTAAAGCCACCAGCTATATACATTTTAAGCTTGATATATCTTCCTAAATGAATGAATATTTCATCAATGTGTAGTGATTCTATTTATTTCCAATGGTACTTTTTTCTTTTGCCCTCAAGCCTATGTTGTCTGGGAATAAAATAGACATACCAGCTTTCTTTGAATAGTATTTGTCTGCAAGCTCTTTTTCTGTATTGTATAATAACTTTCAATCTTTCTTTGTTCTTAGATTTAGGTTGATGCTTTATAAACAGCATATAGATAAATTTTTTGAAATTTTTATTCAATCTAAAAATTCTTATCTTTTACCTGGAAAGTTTGCAAATTTACCGTGATAACTTATTTGCTTGGATTAACTTCTACAATATTGTAGTCTTACTTTTTCTGTATTTTTTCTTTCTCTTATATTCTTTTAGAAAGATCGTGTTTCTTTTTTGTTATCTTCTCTTTAAGGACAACATAGTGAGATTCTGCCTTTAAAAAAGAAAAAATTTCCTGTACTAGTTTAAAAGGTAAATATTCTACTTCTATTTTGGTGTTTACCTTACAATTTTAATTAATAATAATTTAAGTTAATAATTGCAAATTTTAAATAGGATATTACCCCATCCCAAATAATACAATTTCATTGTACAGTTGTAACACTTCAAGTCCCATTACTGCCTTCATAAATTATTTCCTTTGTTTTTCAGTATTCTAGTTCTATCTTTTATAATTTATAATCACCCAAATTGGATATTACTATTTCTGTTGTTTACATTCCACATTGGTTTGGATTTGTCCATTTGTTTTCTGTTTCCAATAAATAACACATCTCCTTCCCATGCAGGTTCTGAACTAATTAAAAGAAAATCAAAGAGTCAAACACATGGAAAACAAAATAGGATTAATATTCTAGAATATGGCTACAGTCTGTGGGCGAGTGAACTTTATGATACAGAGCCAAACAATGAAACAAACTTATCCACAGCAGCCATGTGTAAGGTGGCCTTTCTAGGTGAGACTGTGCCCCTGAAAAACCTGGATGGAGGAAGAGAATAGAACGTGTGCTTCTCACAAGTAATTAGGCGTCTATCTGATCACAAACTCTTCTTCCCATTCTGAAGGCTGTCTGTTTGCTTTG
>CAUYRH010070276.1:0-35246 GCA_963574655.1 Perodicticus potto
TAGGTGGTCTGTGGTTGGCTGTCTTCATTGCCTGCCTCTGTAGAAGATGGAGGGTTCCAGGACTTTACTCGTGAATGATGTATGCAGGAATCGACTCCTATAACTTTAACAGTAGAAGAAGACAAGATAACAGGAAAGGGGACTTCCCAGGTTGGGTTCAGGGAAGGTCAATTAGAGGGAAGAGTTTTGATCATGACTAGATCTCCAGGAGGGAAAAGTTCCTGTTTTAGTTAGTATGTCCCTCCCCAAACGGGGAGCAGGACTTTCAGGGATGATTAGGGAGGCATGAGAGAACAGCAAGTCATCCCAAATGCAGCTTAGAGGCTGGGAGAAAAATTTGATAACTTGCTGTGCAGACATCCCCTGTATAGTTATGGATTTGGGAGATAAAAGACCAGGATTAGAGAGAAGTACAGAAGAAGTTGCTCCAGTGTCCAAAAGAAATTTTCTCTCCTGGCGCTCCGCTATAAGGCAAACCTGGGACTCTTGAAGGGTGATGACACAAGCTGGAGCCATGAGAATTTGCCCCGGGCACTTTCAGTCCAGTTTGGGCTCTGATGGGGTCACTGTCCCAGGAGGCCTTCGCCTCTGGGGACAGGCCACCCTCCAGTGGTCACCCTTGCCTTCTGGACAGGGGCCAGGTGGCTTGCCCAGTCAGTGGTACTGCTAGGGGAAGTCTTCTCTGAAGTGGCCAGTCTGACCACATTGGAAGCACTTGTTTTTTGCTCCTCTGCCCCTGAAGGTTGCTCGTTTGTCAGAGTGCCATTACTAGAGCTGTCATTCTTTTCTGTTCCTTTCTCTCTTTTTTCCTCCTTTCTCTCCAGATCTCGGTTACAAAAGACTGTAGTGGCCATTTTAAGAAGATTTTCCAGGTTATGGTCTGGGACTATATCCAATTTCTGGAGTTTTCTTTGAATCACCTCAGACATTTTTAAACATTCAGGATAAACTTGCTCATCTTGTAAACTCATCATGTGATCCTTGTTTTGAATGCCATTGTTTGCACAATGCCCAGGTCCGTTAGCATGACATACAAGTGTGCCCCTTCATGACCTGGATCCCACTTTCTCAGGAAGCATCTTCAGCTCTTCCTGACTCTATGTCAAGTCCTCTGCAGTAGCACCCATGGGCCTGTGGCCTTTGCTAGATGTCACCTAAGTCTGGAGATGGCTGCAGTCCTGGCCCCCCCTGTTTGCAACTTTGTGAGAGGTCCTGGGCCAGAGGATCCAGATGAACCATGCTTGAATACCTAACTCTAGAAATAACGAGTTAAATATTTCTTTTCTTAAACTACTGAGTTTGGGGGTAATTTTTAACTAGCTTGATGAACCACTCAAAACATCCCACATTGGTCATGATTTCTCATACCTTGGTGCCCAGGTTTAGACAATTATTTTGTGATGTCACCAATAACTATACTTTAAGCTCCTATCAAATACCAGGCTATGTGCCAGGTGCTGGGATCAAGGACACTAAAATGTTGTTTAAAGAACCCACAAATAAGTAGGGAACACAAGGATGTTGGTTACTAGCAAGAGTGTAATAAGTGCTATAGTTGAGGAACAAAGATAGTTTTGTGAATTTAGAGAAAAAAAATTGATTACATTTGAACCGAGAAGCAAAGGGGTACCAAGAAATTTTTGACCTAGATTCTGAAGGTTAGTAGAGTTTCATCACATAGGATGATTAGAGAAATTTAAGCTGATATTTAAAAGCATAGATTTGGTATCAGTAGGCAAACGAAGACTTAGATGTGGGAAAAGAAAAAGTACGATGGGACCGGGCACTGTGAAGGTAAGAGGCCCCCGCCTGATTGGAATGGAACTCTATTCCAGAGAGCAACATGGGAGAAGTGTTTGGGTGGCAAAGATGAGCCCAACTGAGAAGATATAAGCTCTGACCCACGAAGAAGGCACCAGTTTGGTATTGGCCTAGGTGGTCTGTACCATGCATTTCAGAGATGGGATTTACATAGCATTATACCAGAATCTATCACCTCTAGCCAAGGTATAATTTTTGAAGAATACACATCCTTGTAACCTGCCTATGAATCTTTCTCTTAATACAGGACCATAAGTCTCTGAATGTCTGGCAGAATATTTCAAGGAATCTCAAATTGTACTCTACCTAAATTCACAAATGAGTGGATCTAGTTTGGATCTAGTTCTCTCTTTCTATGCCACCCACTTCCTCCCCAGAGTAGGCCCATCACTCATTCCTGCCAAGCCCTGTGTTTCACCCCTTGACTGAGCGTCAGGAAGGGATGTGCTGGGAGGGCTGACCCCACCACCTCTGCAGGATGCAGCTCAAGGTACTCAAGCTTCACATGTTCTCTTGGGAATCCAGGGAGACAGTCTTTGGCCATCTTTGTTATTATAACCTTTATAGTCATGTTCCCTGTCTCACAGATATGTGCAGCCCTGATTATAGAAAAAAAGACAAATTATTTCAGTTTTTACATATAGCTCTATAACATTATCACCTGGGACTTCTCAGGGCTTCATCATGCATGACCCCAGCCAGAGGTAAGCAGAACAGGGGTGGAAGCAGGACCTGCAGGTCTACCTTGGTAGTAAACACGACGTTCTGTTCAGATTTTCTTTTCCTTACCACTAAGGCTGCCTTACTTCATCAAATGTGTTGTGCCTAGTCCTTTGTTTACTCGGGGACTCCTCTGTGTGTTACTTCTGGTGGGTCGACCAGATATTCTCAGGTATTTCCAGCCTCCTCCTGGTTGAGAACAGTGTGGGATTAAGCCAGGATCTCAACTTCACCATACTGATATTTGAACAGGGGATGCCAGATGAGGGGAAACTTGCGTAGCCCAGATAGGGACAGGGCCACAGAATGCAAAAGGAAACTCATTGAATTTTGGATGGATTCTGTATTCACGGGCCTGTCACCTTTGCTAGACATCATCGTACTCCCTTTTGGCACATGCTAATATGGATATGATCATTTAAGAGTGAAGTCTAAGGAAGGGACTGAAATTATAAACACATAAACATATTTTTTTTACAAGAACCTAACAGAGGTACAGCAGTGTATTTAAACTACAGCAGGCAGGAAGTTCAGGTGGAAGCGATTGAAATATCCCGGCGTGGAGCAAGGAGCATGTTTCCCGATTGCTTCTCTTGTCAGAATACTCAGAATTCAGTTTTGTGCTGACTTGTAGTAGCTGTCATTTATCCAGATTTAGAAAATGATCACCTTTTATCTTCATTATCCAAATCACATACTTGCTCCCTTTATTTTAATGGCCTTTAGATTTTATTTTACTTGGTTTTCCTTATAAGCTAACACATCTTACATTTTAAAAGTAGACCATAAGTAATAAAAATGCATGCATAAAAAGGTTTATTGATGGCAGTGGAAAGACTGAAGATGAATGATATTTGCTTGACATGAAGCTTTTATAAAGAGCTGAGGATTTTATAAAGTACTGGGTTAAAAGATAATCACTTAGTCTATGCGTGGTGGGAGTGGTATGATTGCTTAAAAGAGAATCATGACATAGTAACTTTTAAATTTCAAATGACAAGAAGCTGAGCATTCTGGCACACAAATTGTTGTACCTTAAGAATGTGCTGTGTACACACTAAGAAAGTGTTTTGGTTTCCACGCCTACTTTAAAGATCAATGATCAAAATAGGACGATGGCTTGAGTACCAAAGGACTTAGTAAGGCTCTGCTCCCTTACGGGCAGGACAGATGGAGGAGTAAGAGGGTTGGTGAGATCAGAGTGTCCCAGCAATTCACAGAGTCCATGTCCGCATCCCCATCATGGAGTGGTAACTCCACGGGGAACACAGTGATATGTGAAGCATTAGGTTAGAACTAGCTCATTAGTAAGGACTTTTATGCTTCAGAAGCTTAAAAAAAACAGAACATAATGAAAGATTAGCACACAGAGAAAGACATAAGTACCAAATCTTGGAGTGTATAGCATAAGGAATTTTAAACCTGAATGTCTGTAGGGTCCAGGAGGATCATCTAGATGAGTGAAGTGGGCCAGGTGTAACACAAAGAGAGGTGGTGGGAACCACTTCACACTGAAGAGCTCTTGTTCCCCAAAGAGGGCAGCTCTGATCAACTCCAGCTCAGCATTGCATAGGGGAACATAAACCTCATACTCCCAGGTATATAGATGGTTGAAGAGAAGCCAGAAAATCAGACTTACACTAAAATGAGACTTTCTAAATGTTGGCATAATTGTATAATGTAGTGTTTAGACAGAAACAAAGCTAATGACTTCTGCGACTGCACTAAACTTGTGACTTTTCATTTATGGTTTCTGGAAGAGGATTGTGCGACTTTTATCTCTAGGGATTTGGAACACACACTGCTACTTATGCAGAAGAGCTGGCTGGGAAAATTGAAGGAGAAATCAGATAAGAGATCGCCAGTTATGGGAGTAAAACTTCTGTCTTTGGTGGGCTGATTCAGGAGGGCAACATAGAGACCCTCTTCTGAATTAGATCCTTTCACTCTTTGTACATCCAGCACCCCGAACAAAAAGATTCCAGTAGAGGCTACTCCCCTGTCTAGGAAGAGCTAAGGATGTGATTGGAGACAATAGCAAAGGGTCTAGGTTTTCTAGAAAGACATAAATTTGTCTTTTGGTATAAGCCCTCTGTCCTAAAATGTGGCTATGGTAGTCTTATGCTGCGACAATTAACAAAATCAGGGGGAATAATGTTCAGCCAAATGCAAGCCATTTACATGGATAGAGCTGGAACACATTCTTCTTAGCAAAGTATCTCAAGAATGGACGAAAAAGGATCCAATGTACTCAGCCCTAATGTGAAGCTAATCTATAGCTTTCATATGAAGGGTATAACCCAGTTATAGCACAAGAAATGGGGAAAGGGGGAAGGGCGGGGAGGGGAGTGGGTAGGATGGGTGGAGGGAGGGTGATTAGTGGGATCACACTTACGGTGCATCGTACAAGGGTACAAGTGAAAATTACTAAATGTAGGATGATGTTTTTCTAACCCACATTTTACCCTTGGGGTTTAGCACATCAAGATTTCTGGCTTCCTGAGAAGGTCTTTAGTTCTAACCCTTTGCCTAGCATGAGCTCAAGGCCCCAATTCCTGTCTCTACGTGGCTGCTAGAGCCCAACCACCTTGACAACTACGAAATCCACCTCCTCTCTATACAGCGGCACCATCAACTTCTGCTTCCTACAAGTATCTTCTTGTTTTCGCCCTTGGGAATTTATAGTTCTTGGAAGATATTTTTCAGAGTTTCTAGTGTTTTGTGAAGGAGGAATGTATTTCCAGTTATTGGTTGCACATTGCTTTACCAGAAACTGATGTGTCTATTGGGTTTTCTATGTAGATAATCTTATTTTATTTATAGATGACACTTTTATTTCTTCCTTTCAAGAACACATCTTTTTCTCTTGGTTGATATTCTAGGACCTTCATTCTTGAACTTAATGGTAATTTCATCATTCAGAATTATGTTGGCTATATATTTTCGGTAGATTTCATAATCAATTGGAAAAGTTCTCATCTAATCCAAATTTCTTAAGAGCTCTTATTTATTTTAATCATAAATGGGTCTGAATTTATTACATTCTTTTCCTGTATATGTTAAAATCATCATTTTCATTTTCCACTAAGCCTTGGACTTTCTAAAGTTGAGAGTTTTGCTAGGTTATTAAAAACATGGTAGTTATTCTAAAGTTCAACTGTATTTTGATTTATAAGATGAACATAAATTAATCATTATACCATTTCCCCTCCAATATTTCTTACTTAAAAAAATAATAAAGCCTATGGAAAAGTAAAAATAAATAGCACAGTGAACAAACATATACTTTTTGTCTAGATTTACTAACTTTCTGCCATGTTTGATGTCTGTGTCTCTCTCTGTGCAGACATGCATGCACGTACACACACTGACAGTATATTTTACTGAACCACTTGAAAGTAATTTATAGCCATTGCTATGGTTCTAAATACTTCAGCATGTATTTCCTAAGGATGCTCTCTAATATAACTACAGTATTATTACTCAGGAAATTCTATAATATGCTGTAGGTCATCCTTAATAAAGGACATTAAATACATTCCTTAATTTCTATTTCTAGATTCAAATATAAATATTTATGAGGCATTGTTGCTATTTCAAGCATACAAGTGGCTACAGAATGGAATAAAATGCAAAAATGAAAATATATTCTTTGATGAATTGACATAACATTTCAATGGATGGGAATAAAAGAGTACTCCAGCTGAGAGCATGGAGTGAGGGTAAGATGCTAAATTTTGAGGGATATTAAAGAAAAAGAAACAGCACCAGTCAACAGTTAAAGTAATGAAAAGCTTTCGTTCAGGAGCTATTGCAATAGAAAGAAAGACCTCAGTATACAACTAGGCTTAATTCCCAGAAGTGGGGTAAAATAATTTTTTCATTGTACTAAAGTCACATTGCTTCTTTTGGTGGTCAAAGACTAAAGATCTCCCTAAAGAAGCTTTCTTGTTAAAGTTACAAATCTCAGTTACAGAGTTACACAGTTTTCATTGACAGGCTGGAAAGGAGCCAACGTGTCATACCACAATTGAGAACAGTAACTCCAGGTTGGTTAGTAGTGGGCCTACGCCAAAAGACAACTGAACCAGCTTGTTGTGGGGGTTCAACATCCGCTAAACACTCAGCAGAAAAATGTTAAAGCAAGGGCCAGATTTATTATGGCCAAGAAAAAGAATTATGAAAAAATCTGAAAGCTTAGATGAAATACAAGTTTTTAAAGGAAAAATGATAAAATAACTTAATTCACATAAAAGGAACAAATAGAAAAACTGCATAGAAAAATCGAATTCTAATAAAAATCTTTCCCCACATACTCACCCACTCCCAAATACTACATTCAGTAGACTGAGTTTATAGGCAAATTTTTTGCAGACTTTCAAAGAACAGTCAAACTACATCTTATAAAAAATGTTCCTAAGAATATAAAAAGACCTAAAGCTATCTGACTCATTTTTATTATCTTATATAAAAACTGGAGAAAGATAGTATAAGATAATAAAATTGTGGGCCAGGAAATTGAATCTGACAACACATTGCAAGTAGTCATCATAACCAGGTTGCACAATGAAATGATAGTTAAACTTCAGAATATCTGTCAATATAATGTTCCACATTACCTGGAGATTAAGAAAGAAGAGTCATATGCAGAAAAAAATTGATGAAATTTAACATCAGCTTATGATGAATCTGTTAGCATTATAAATTTAGCAAACCAAAAACAGAATGGAACTTCCTTAATTTGATATTTAATGATCAACTGATAGAATAAATGTATTCCTATTAAATTCAGGAATGAGACAAGGTATCTGCTGTGTCTACCATCATTGGTAGATCCCAGTCCTTTTAATAAGAAAAAAAAAATTATAGTGATTCAAAAGAGGTAAAACTGTCATTACTTTGCTTGAAATTATCATCATTTCCTAAGAAATAAACTAAGAATCAATGGGCAAACTCAGTCTTCGTGCTAAAAAGAGAGATCAGCAATAGAGGAACTCAATAATGTTTCTTTATACCAATAATAACAGATAAAAGTGCAGTGGAAAAAAGCAACACTATAAAAATATGTAAGTCTGTTTCAAGAGCTGAAGTAACGGCTAAATTGAGGGTTTAAAAAGGTTAACGTCATCACAAGGGGAGAATGGAACCAGAGGACTGCTGAGTCAAGCCCTATAATGTTTTCAGTCAATAATTCTGCTACTTGTCTGTGTTTAGACTCCTGCTTTTGCAACAGGAGGGTAGTCACGCGAATTCTAACAATTCACTCCAGGAGATCCTTCCTCCTGGAAGGCCCTCCTCGTCATGGGTTATCTCCCCCAAAGACTGACCACCCTGCAGGTCTTACCACATCTCAGTCATTTGTGTCTTTAGTGCCTAACAGTGTATGACAATAGGCGAGGGCTCAGCATATATTTCTTTGTCGACTGGCTGGCACTCAGAAAGGATTTTTGTGAAACGATTTTAATGTATTTTCCGTGTACTTGATTATCTGTCACAATACATAAAGTTATTTGTATAGCGCTATGCACATGTACAGAATGGATGTCATAACTTATATATCATATGATGATATACAAATGTCTTTAAAAACAAGATAACTTATTATTAATAATATAATATTCAAGAGCCTACTTCTCTACAGAAACTTTAAGCCTAGGACACTGGGTTTGTGTTTGTGATGAAATGTACATTTCCCAGGAAAAGGCTCAGTAGGATGATGGTAATAAAGAATAATATTAGCCCTACAGGCCACTGAAAACATACCCATTCAAGGATTCTGGGGAGATCTTTAATGCCTTGATGGTGAGTCATATACTTAGGCATTCATTCGATATCTTCTCTTGAATTTTTGTTCCAAGGTAATCAAACTGGGACTGAGTTTCCTACTCCTGTTTTCTTCCTTAAATGATGTCTTTTGGTTGTTTCTGATAGATGATTGCCTTTTATAAGATGACTCAGTTCCAGGAGGGGATACTGCAAGGGAGTTGAGTGTTGTTACACGACTCGCCCCATAGCTTTGCTGGCACTCAAATGTGTTACCTTCCTTCTTGATGATTCATTTTTGTCCCGATAAAGATAACAATAGCATATTATATTTACACATTGCATTATGGTACACACTTTTTCATGTTTTAAAATCAAAAACCACTTTTTTCCTCCTTTGTCTTCAAATAAAATCTTAGTTGGAAATTTAGAATAAATGTTCAGATTAAAGGGCTGAGATACCCAGGTTAGGGCATGTATGGTTGAGGGTGGGGAGGAAATTGTGTCTCTGAGGACAGTTTTGCCTCCTGGAGCTGCATGAGTCAAACCTCAAAACCATTGACATGTGTTGTTACCACAACCCTTCAAACCAGACAGGGTAGGCATTTTTCATTTCAATTTTCCAGGCAACTATATTTAAGCAATTTGTCCAAGATCTTGCACCTTGTAAGTGACAGAGCCAAGATGGGATTGACATTTCATCAAATGAACCCAGTACTCTTCAGAGGTGGGGTAGGTAATTACAACCTAGCAAAAATTAATCTTACATGTGAAATGAATAACATAAGTACATTTTGGTTAAAGTTATCATACTCATAAAGATTTTTCTTCAATAAGAAATTTTTAAGCTGTTTAAATACATGCGGTATATACTTTTAAAGGATGGTTTTGTAATCATTTGAATAGAATTAGGCACTCTTATGTACTGATCTAAGATAATTTCAAAGGTACATTATTAAATTTAAGAAAGCAAATCAGAACAATCTGTTCATATAGATAATAGTGTACTATTATTTGTGTAGAAATGTATGTATGTATACTTATATTGTGTGTGTGTATATATATATATATATATATATATATATATATATGTATATATATACCTGGAGTATAAAGGAAAAATACACCCAAAGCTTTTGGACGCTAGTTCTTTCCAAGAGAAGAAGAGAATTAACAAAGATCAGAAGTTAGAGGGAGAATGACTTTTCATCATATATCACTCAGTATCTTTGGAGTTTTGTACCATCTGTATCTAATCACAATTAAAAAGTAATTATTTTTTATGTAGATTTGCTTTTCTGGCCCTAAACCCTGTCAGGTTCCTCATTATATGTTCTCATGTCATTGTACATCATATCTTTAATTTGTTCATTAGTTTGTGATCATTTGACTATTTTTGTAATTATTTAATTAATATCAATCTCTTCCACAAGATTGCTAAGTTCTGGAAAGTCAGCACCATGTCTTTTTGCTCTTTTTATCCTATCAAGAAAAAATTGTCCAAGACTTGAAAATGGGCAAAAGGTTCCTGAATGTTCTTTCACAGGAGTGCTGGGCACTGCCTAGTGGACCCTTCCAGAGGTTGCATGTTGTTGTTTTGTATGCACAGAAGTTAAGTTATAGAAAACAGATCGCTATGCAAATAATTTTTGTCTGTGGTAATGCAAAGAACTTGTCTGGTAACATGTCTTATCAAAAAGATAAGGCTTAAAACATTACATGTTATTGCCATATAGGATATGAACCAGCTGTATAGTCATGAACCAATTCATTTCAGCATTCCTGATCTTGTGTGCATGTGTGTATCTATTTTTTAAATTCTCCTTTGGACTAGTTTTTAGCATTTTACTACTTCCTGTTAAGTCAAAAACTGTCAAGGAACTGAGATATTACCTTGCTTGCAGAAACATTAGATTCCAGATAAGATGTTACACTTTTCCTATCCACAGCAGTAACAGTCTAGCCTGGGTTTCTCATGGCCAATGCCATACTAGGTGATGCAGTGAGAATCGGAGGGAAGTACAGAGAGAGGGTTGTCCTATAGGAGAGAAACCCTAAAATTATGAATCTTGGAGCTTATATAGGCGCTGGAACATCTACTCCTCGTCTCTAGAGAAAGAGAGAGAAAGATTAAGTTTTACTTGATTTCTATTACTTGGAATGTAAGCAAGTCTTTTTGTGAAGGAGAGAAAGGTCTGTATGCTGGAAAGGAAACGTTTGGGTCTGGAGATGAGAAAGATTTTATTCATCTTTGAGGGGGAACAGATATTCCATCATAAAGAAGAAAGCAACTCTATGAACATCCTAAAAGATGAAAAGCAAAGGTTTGGGGGCAGGGAAGAGACCGTGCCTGACTTTAGAGAATATCAATGCCACAGCAGGGGCCCGTGCTGTGTAGGAGGCCTGAGTAACAGGCGGAAGATTGCCTTCCAAAGGTCCCCATTAAGTTGAATAAAACTTTTGATAGGTATTTATTTATTTTGTAATAATAGAAAAGTCAGAATTTTAGCTTTTGAAAGTTATTTTTTAGAAATCCCAATGTTGTTCCTCGTCCCCAGCACAAAAAGGATGCTCTGTAAACAAACAAATGAATACAAAAGGTAATAATTTTTTCTACTGTCAAAAAATGATTATGGAAACGTTAATAATTTTAAATAATATTACAAAAAACACCCTCTCTTCCTTTTTCTATCTTTTACTTGTAGGACCTGGGTAGTATGTGTTATCGATTGAGCTACTTTATTCTAAAAGCAAGCTATCCCACTTTGCACATTACGTCAGGTGTTCCTTCATTTCCTTTCATGAGACTAGCCTGCAGCCATAACACACCACATCTCAGCCGGCAGTAAAGGGGGTGGTCATGAGTGCTACTTGGAGAAAGAAAAAGGATCACATAGACAACTTCTGGATTACAGTGTATGTTGATTAGGATTCTTTTGCTTACAAGTAATAAAAAATCAAAAACTACTCTAAGCAAAAAGGGAAATTTATTTGAATGAGAACGCACTATCATTGAATTTGAGGCCAAGAAGCGAATAAACCTTAGAACCAAACTAAAGACTGCAATGCCACAGGAACCCAGTGAGTTCTGTTCTGTCTCTCATTTCGGCCTCTTGCTTGTACGTGTTTTTCATTACTCCTTCTCACTGCTTTCTTCTTAGCTAAATGGCCTCATTTAAAATAGCTGGTGTCTCTTGTTCCCAAGTAGCAGTTACTTATTGCAGACTAGTGACCCAGTAGAAAGTGGATTTCTTGCACTCTTAGGCTACAGAATTGTTTTCTAATTCCCAGGACTGGAATGGATTGCCAGTTGTGTCAGGCACATGATCAATGAAACCACCTGATTGGACGGTGGGGCAGCACACTCTAGAAACATGTCAGCTTCTAGAGTAACCTTGCAGATAGTGGGGAAGGAAGTAATTCTAGAAAGATAGAATTAGTTGGACTTTTTTTTTTTTTGAGACTTCTTTCTCTGTCACCCATGGTAGAGTGCAGTGGTGTTATCATAGCTCACTGCAGCCTCAAATTTCCAGTTGCAAGCCATCCTCCTGTCTTAGCCTCCTGAGTGAGCACCTACCACCATACCCATCTAATTTTTCTATTTTCTGTATGAACGGGGGTCTTGCTCTTGTTCAGGCTGGTCTTGAACTCCTAACCTGAAGCAATCTTCCCTCCTCAGACTCCCAGATTGCTAGGATTATAGGCGTGAGCCACACCATGCCTGGCTTAGTTAGGTAATTTAGTAAGTGCTCACTAGAGTAACTTTTAAAAACTATTTGTGAAAAGGGGAAACTATCATCACAGCAAACTAGAAAAGCATAAAACAAGACAAAGCCACAGTCTGGTAATTAAGAAAGAGGATAAGGAATGTAAAGTTGCGGAAAAACAGACCAAATGAGACTCAGAGGGAAAATGGAGAAGGCGGAAATTTTCCAGAAGAGTGATAATGGTGCTTGCATTTTCCTAGAGGTATTTGGAAGTCTAATGAAAAAAGTTTTGAAAGCATTTTGTCTTCTCATATACTGTCTAATACAACTTTCTGCAATGTCAGAAATATTCTATGTCTGTACTACCCAATTTAGGAGTCCACTAGCCAAATGTGGCTACTAAATGCTTGGAATGTAGCTGATATGACTGAGGAAATGAGTTGCTAATTTTATTTCAATATAATTAATTTAAATTTAAATCGTTACATGTGTTTAGTGCCTACCAGTTTGGAGAAAGCAGCGTCACACCTGAAGGACTGAATATACAAACAGACAATGGCTATACTATATGTAAAAATAGAACTCTGGCCCTTCACCTTCCCCAGGAAACTAAGCCCAGAAGCCAGCGTTTCCAAGTCAGCCTTGTAGGAAGTCAGGAATAACCCAGGAAACCAAACAATCACACCTGTAACATTTGGACTAAAATGGCCAACGCTTGTAGGAAAGAAATCCTCATGCCCTGATAAGAGGGTAGACATTTTGAGAGACAGCTGGGAGGTAGGGTGGGGGAGCAGGCCATAAACCAAACTTCATGATTATAGCAAACCTCCTCCCCACTCCTTAGAATGTTTCAAGGCCATTGTTTCTAGGAAACAATGGAATAGTAACTTTTACTCTGGCCCCTGCGGGCAGTCCCTTAAGGGAGTAACTCCTAGATTTGCCCTGAATGCAAAAATTAGTCCCTCAGCAGGAGGGATGACTCCCTCTAGGAACCCTGCGGGATAAGGGATAATAAAAGCCTTTTATTAACTGTGTGAAAGCTGAGCTGGCTCCTGGTCAGACTCCACTCTGCTCTCTCTCTCCTTTCTTTGCTAATAAAACCGTTCTAATCCCTGGACTGGGCTCCTTTCCTTTTTACAAAGCCTTTCCTCCCACCTCGACTCTACCTCTGGTGGCTGCAAACTGACAACTTCCTTAATTTTTCCACCATTTCCAAATGAGGACCAACCAGTGAAAGCAAAATATGCACCCCCAGCCAGTCATGTGATACACCCCTTTTCTGGTTAGCCTGCCTAGCTTCCTCATACCAGCCACCTCCTCTCAGGGCACAACTGAAACCTTCTCTAATTTCTGCTCTAAGGTTTTCTACTCCTCTTCCTACCTATGCGTCTCTGCCAAGACACAAGGGATGGGAGCTGACTCCTTTGCTATAGCAAGCTCAGAATAGTCTTTGCTTGTCCTCATGTGTTTGATATTTATTTATTCTCACATAGCATTGATTTAGTTAGTGAGTTTATTTATTCCTTTGTGTATCACTTAATTGGCTTTGCACATGTTCATCAGTGCTGTATTTTCATGGTACTTGAATGGAAAATCACTATTTCATAGGGATTCATATTTTTCAAAAAATTAACAAAAATTCTAGTTGTTCTTAATACGTGAGGACATGCACTCAATTGTCCCCTTATATTTATTACACATGCTCATTTATAAGTATGTAAATTAGGGTTGACTGATTTAGTAAATAAACATATAGGACACAGTTAAATTTGAATTTCACATAAACAACAAATTAGTTTTTAGTATAATTATATCAAATGAGTTATTCATCCTATTATGCTAAAATAGATTCATTATTTATCTGAAATTCAAATTGAACTTGGCAGGCTTTCATCTGGCTGGGTGTCCCATGCCCACTTTGTACACAGTCTCACTCTGACCAGCATTTATGTAGAGCGCTAATTTGATCAGGAAGAGCAAACAGAACCAGATCTGTTTGAGATTATCCTACTTTGCTGTGTCTCTCTTTCCTTTGGTAGAAAGAGAGTAAGAACGAAGGTAGGAAGCAGAAAGCCAAGCAAAGCACAAGTGAGCTCAGGTGGGGCAGGGCGACCAAAACAGACAGAATCCCTTGGACACCGGCCACGTAGTTCCCACAGCCTCTGTGCCCTGGTGGTGCAGCGCTGTTAGGCAAGATTCTTCAAGAGATTCTACAGCTTCTGTAATTCTTCCAGGAGCCCAGAAATGCAGTTCATCTTGCTGAATGTGAATAAGCTTCTGTATCTGCCTGGTCTGCTGATCCTGACTCAGCAAAACTATAGCACTCATTCAATTTCATTGAATTTCAGTGAGATCCTACTGTGTGACAGACGCTGTCCTACTTGGTGGGGTTTTTGCTGAGAGTACAACAGATAAGATCCCTGCTATTAGGGGTCAGATAGTCTAGTCTAGGTGAAAGACCGTAAGTAACAATAAATGATTATATGGATGGCTGGTAATACTAAGGGATATGAATCAAAACTAAGCAAGAGAAGTAGAAGGAAAGTGAGTAGAATCAAATGCTGATTCCTCCCCCAAATCATCAAAATGGCCTGCTGCAGAAAGCTGACCACTACCTTGACAGAATATTAGAAGTAGCTCAGAGCAAGAGGGAAAAGATGGGATACTGATGAGTTTTTGAGGTCTAGTTTAAACCAGGTCTGTCAATGTCAGGTTTGAATGGGTGTTCTGGACACAGAGAGACTATAATTGGAAGAGAGCTTTGAAGAGTAAACTGTGTTTGAGTTGCCCAGATGAGCATTCTGTTGTTTTGAGAAGAGGAGGTTTACTTGAATGAAAGCTAGCATTGTTTTGATGAGTGGATAATGGGAAGTTCCTGAAATAAGCAGCTTCATCCTCCTGGGCTGGAGTTTCCTGGAATGGGGATGTTCTGTTTCTGCAGACAGTGAACTGTGCAGTTGAGATCGTTTGCGTGCTGGGAGCGATTTCTGTATGTATGGTCAGGGAAGCCTCCCTAATTAATGAAAGCTTAGTAGAGGCCTGAGCGACGTGAAGGGTGAGCCATGGACAATTCTAGGAAATTCAGCACTGTAGCCAAAAGAAAGAACAAAGGCTAAGCCTCTGGATGGGAAAGATTTTTGAGTGTTGAGGACCCTCAAGAGACCAAGGATGGTTGGGGAACAAGTGAGCAAAAGGGAAATTACTTGGAGATTACTTAAGAGCCAGCTTAACTGAATTGAATTCTAAGGGATATGGCAATTCTTTGATGGCTTGAAAAAGAGGAGTAATCTGATTATTTTGTAGTGTTAAAGGACCACTCCGGCAGGGAGATCAGTTAGGAGGCAGTGGTCTAGATGATGATAAGTCAGTGGTATACAGGTATATTTTAAAGGCAGATGTGTTAGAAGTAGTGTATTAGGAAAAAGAGGAATTAAGGATAACTCCCCTTATTGTGACTTGAGTAACTGACAGAAAGGTTATGCCATAAATTATGTTCCTCCAAAATTTGTATGTTGAAGCCCTAACTTACAACTGTATTTGAAGATGGAGCTGCCAGAGAGGTAATTAAGGTTATATAAGGTCATATAGCCTTATAAGAAGAAGAGACACCAAGATCTCTTTTTCTCATGCACACCCCCAGGACAGGCCAGCTGAGGACACAACCAAAAGGCAGCCAACTATAAGCCTGGAAGAGAGCCCTCCAACAGCCAACCAGATGGCATCTTCCTCTTGATTTCTGGCCTCCAGAATGTTGAGAAAATAAATTTCTCTACCCAGCCTGTGGTGTTTTGTTATAGAGTCTCTAGCAAATTAATACACCATGTAATAGTATAAAACTGTGAAATGAGTAGATGTGGGCAGGGGGGTGGGGGATGGTGTGGGATTAAAAAACAATAGTTCTTCTTGGGGAGATGGTGGTTGGTTATATGAATCTTAAAATCAGGGTAAAGGCTGTTGAGCTACAAAGGTAACAGTCAGTAATGTGTGTTTTAGGGACTTTGATTTTCTTTTTCTTCCCTAAACATCTGACTTCATCACCACCAGCATTCTCCATTCCCACCTTCTCCACCCCTAACTGCTGTTATGTCATTTCTCTTCTTTCTACTGAAAACTAGATTTCTGAAAAGCATTAGCTGTGGTGTGGACTTAGTGTTAAGTACTCTGAGTTCAGGTCCCACCTATAACACTTAACCACGTCCACTCAGGGGTTCTTGGGCAACCAATTCACTTAACCTCACTAGACGTGAACTCCTCGTCTGAAATAAGATAAGGATATTGCCTTACAATAAATGAGTAGCAGTAGTGCATGAGAAAAATGAATGTAAAAGCATTTTATAAGGTGAACATTATAATCAAAATGTATTTGTTTATGGGTATAATTCAATGACATTTTAGTGGGGTGAGTTACTTTCCTATGGATGATTGTATAGAAACCATGGAGAAAATACTTGACCCATGAAGGACATGTCTAGTCCTAATGATGCAAGAGAACTTGTATCTACTCTACTTTCCCAAATGTCTTCAGGTAAACTAGTGACTGTTTTCAACCTATGGATGAAAACAATTTTATTCTCAATTCTCTGTAGAGCGGATCTATTTCTATATGTAAACTAGGCTGTTTCGTTCTAGAAGACATAATACGGGATTATAACTAAAATTGGAAAATCACAAGATTTTAAAGAATCCTTAGATATATTATGTGAGGTGACAAAATTGCCGCTGAATTCACCACTGTCCTATTCTTTGGCCATGGGAGATGTTGTTTATCCATCAGAGCACACTTTTCTACCATGTCCTTACATAACCTCGATATCCTTTTCTTATGGTAGTCATGATGTAGCCTGTACTATTTAGTCTTAGTGAGAAAATTTCATTTTCCATCAAGGATTTAGTTATATCCTCTCATTGTACAGATGGATAAATTGAGACCCGGAGGAGTAATTTTTCTAACAGCATGCTTAACGTTTTCAGTGGTGCTGAAAATATCTAAGCTGGAGCTACATTCCTATGTATGTAAAATAAATGTGTTTATTATGAATGTGAACGCCATCTCCCTGTGCTTCCCATCCAACACACACATACATGATTGGTGCATTTGAAATTGTTTTTATGACTGTAGATATCCCCAGGGAAGCTGGAAATGCCAATGAATCTTTGCTGACCAACATTAGTAATGAAAGACTGCCTTCTGAGTCCTATGACTTTGGCTTTTTTGTCTAATTAATTAAGTGAATAAAATAAAAGTAAAAACAGAAATTGCTAGATTCCTGCAATTTGCTGTTTGCTTACTATATTCCAGTCAAGTCCTGGCATTCTTAAATCTCTTTCAACTTGTTATAAAGGGCAGGCAGAGAGATTTCTCCTCTTTGGATCTTATTAAGGGCAATGATACATTAAGGGATGCTATCATGTCTCAGCTGCCAAAATATAGCACTAATAACACTGCCTGCTCTCTGAACATAACCTTCTTCCCATACCATCCTTCCTTCCTTGACAGGCATAATTACTTGAATCATCCATAGGGGCCTCTTAATGAAACTTTCTATGTTTGTGGCAACTTTTGTTTTATTTAATTAGGCATAAGCAATGCACGAAGGCAGCTGCCTCCTTCCACAAGGAAAGGAGAAAGTCAATTCATTTCCAATGATGAAGTAAATTGAAGGTGCCTAAATTCTATCAATAATAAAAGAACCACTTTCCATTTGGACTAAGTAAGTCCTCAATATTCAAGCCCCTACGTTATAATACTTTTGTTGCTGTCTAGCCTTCACTTACGAATTTATAAATCTTTTATTAGATTATTCCTGTAACAGGATGTTAAAATAAAACTAGTCCTATCTCAGTTTCAATTGAGGCCAAAGATACCAGATGCTATCTTCTAAAGTAAATTGATATCTCTCTCTTTTTGTTTTGTTTTGTTTTGTTTTTGTGGATAGAGTGCTATGGCATCATAGCTTACAGCAACCTCAAAATCTTGAGCTCAAGCAATCTCCTTGCCTGTAGGCACCTGCCAAAATGTCCAGCTAGTTTTTCTGTTTTTAGTAGATGGGCTCTCACTCTTGCTCAGGCTGGTCTTAAACTTCTGAGGTCAAGCAACCTCCCAGAGTGCTAGGATTACAGGGGTGAGCCACCACACCTGATTTCTAAAGTGAATTGTAAGCCAGGTGCCTACAGGCAAGGAGATTGCTTGAGCTCAAGATTTTGAGGTTGCTGTAAGCTATGATGCCATGGCACTCTATCCACAAAAACAAAACAAAACAAAACAAAAAAACCCAAAGAGAAATCAATTTACTTTAGAAGGTAGCATCTGCTATCTTTGGCCTCAATTGAAATTAAGATAGGACCAGTTCTATTTTAACATCCTGTTACAGGAATAATCTAATAAAAGATTTATAAACTCATTGTGATGGAATTGACTTTTGAGCTACATTATGGGTCTAAAAACTGCCCTTTTATAGAAAAAAGAATTTGGAGATTTCTTTGGAGAGAGCTATCCTATTGACTTCAACTGACCAAAGAGAGAGGATGTGTGTGTACAGGGGACAATTGCCTCCTAATCCCATCTGGTGATACACAGTGATTTCAACTTTTTTATCTCATGGTACACTTGAATCTATAGTCAAATTTACATAGCGCACTTAAATTATGTTGATAAAAAAAGAGAAAAAGAAAGAATATATGTACTGTGCTTTGAACTGCTTTCAAAAACAATTTAATTAATAATCTTTAAAAATTTTCGCAGCACATAGGTTGAAAATCACACCACGGATCCCGTGGAGAACTTGGTGTAGAATCTCTGTACATGGTAACACAGAGGTGTGGGGCTTGATTCGTGCCTGAGAAAGCGAACTCAGTGGTAAGGAAGGGGCTGTGTCTATGGAGGCCCTGCCTTCCTCCCTGCTGCTGGGCAGAGGGCACAAATGCTAGGGACCAGATGTGTGATGCTTACTAGTGATGTCAGCATGAAGTAATTTTTAAAAGAAGCCATCCTGAAAGAACTTGTAGTTACAATAACATAAAAAGCTTGGTGAATCCCTTTAGATAAACTGGCCAAAACTGTAAAAAAAAAAAAAAATTAGGACCCAAAGTGTATAGACCATCATCTGAGAAGCGTGTATTATTAAAACACTGGAGTGCTTTGAGGAAGAACAGAAAAAGTCTATGGTCTTTATGCCTAGACTGCTCCCATCCTCTTTCTAACCCCCAGAACAGTTGGCAGAAAATATAATCTCATCAGTGTGGGGCTGGCCACAAAACCCCAACAGCTTTATTGCCAGAGGGGGCAGAATCAATGTGGGGAAGGAGGCAAAACCCTATGGCTATGTCAGCTAAAAGTGAAGAGCTTGATAGGAAACAAATGGGAAAGACTTGTAGCTTTGCTGGCTCAGATCTATGGTCTTGATTAGGGGAACAGTGGATTAGAAGTTTAACAAAAGATCTTGGAAAAGAGAGGGCTATAAAGGGCTAAGATAAGCTTTTCATACATTTCTGGCCTACTGGAAAGCGACATTTATCCCAGCTTCATCACAGCATAAAATATAAAGCAGGGAATACTGGAGAACTTGCTGGGAAGACCATATACAGATTAGTAAACAGAAGGAGTAAGCCTATGGGCTTGAGGAGTTGGAATACAAACTCAGCCTACATTATTGGCTGGTCCTAGCTATGCACCCATGAGGATGAACCCTAGGAAGCCAGGCTAAAAGAAAAAACAAGAATAAAAAGAAAAACAGAATAGAGACATCAGTAAGTGTTCATTGTTGGGGATTGTTGTGTGTCCAAATTACTTAAAAACAAGCACTCATAAAAATAAAACAGCACCCATATTACTATAACAGATGATCTAAGATGTTCATTTCAACAAAAAAAATTATAACGCACACACAGAAACAGGAAAGTTTCTGAGTGACCCATGCCAAACAAAACAAAACAAAAAAACTCAACAGTTTATAGACACTGAACCGGAGTAAGCCCAAGTGTATGCTCCTGTAGACAAATACTTCAAAGCAGCTATAAATATATTCCTAGAATAAAAATAGATATTTATTGATAATGACTCAACAAATAGGGAAACTTGCAAGGGAAACAGAGACTCTAAAAAAGAACCAAATAAAAATTCTAAAGTTAGAAATCTCTATAACTGAAACAAGAAATTCACTTGACAGGCTCAAGAGTAGATTTGAGATGGGTGAAAAAAATAACCAGTGGACCTGAAGCTGGACAGATGTGAAGAATGGAGAGAAAAAAGAAGGCAAATGAACAGGCTTAGAGTCCTGTGGGATAATACTAAAAGTATCAGTACATGTGTAATGGGCCCTCTAGGACAGGAAAGAAAGAAAATCAAAGAAAAATGTTTAAAGAAATAATTGTAGGGAGTTTCCTGAATGTTGTGAAAAACATTAATTTAAAAATCTAAGAAGTTTGGCGGTGCCTGTGGCTCAGTGAGTAGGGCACTGGCCCCAGATGCTGGAGGTGGTGGGTTCAAAACCAGCCCTGGCCAAAAACTGCAAAAAATAATAATAATAATAATAAAAAAATAAAAATAAATAAATAAATAAAAATCTAAGAAGTTCAACAAATACCAAGGAAGCTAAACACAAAAGATACTTCTAGAGATTATAGTGAAAGTGATAAAAGTAAAAAAACAGAAAACATGGGAAGTTGCCAGAAAAAAAGTGACTCATACATCCAGAGGAAGGACAAACAGTTAAGTGATCGATTTATCCAGAACAATGGCGTCCAGGAGGCAGTGGAATGTACATTCAAAGTTCTGAACGTGAAGAAACCGTCCTTCAAGAATATTATACTTAATGAAATTCTCTTTCAAAAATGAAGGTGAAATAAAGATATTCCCAGATGAACAAAAACCGAGGGAATTAGTTGCTAGCAGAGCTGATCTTCTGAAAATACTAAAAGAACTCCTTCAGGCTGAAAGAAATGTCATCTGAAAGTGAGTCAAATTCATGAGAAGAAAATTAGATAAACATGTGAGTATATTATTGGGGCGCCTAATGCAGCCACACACAAGCCCCTTTCCTCTCCCCCTATGAAAAAGACACAAATGATCTGGCTAGCTCCAGCTCCCAGAAGTTTAGGCCAAAAGACCCTAACTTTACAGGCAAGCTGTGGAATGGGGCCACTTCTCATGGTCCCAGATAAAAGAGGTCTCTAACTGCCCCGCCCCATGCACAGATGCCACCTTTGCACTGCCCAGGTGGGTCACCCTCCCGTTTCAATAAACCTGGCCTGAACATCTCCTCTGCAGCCTCATCAATGGGCACCATGGTTTACACATTTCATATATGCATATAAAGCTGTGTGTGCATAGATGTATATTTGTCTACTGCATATACTATATTACATATGTATATATAGTAGAACCTCCATAGCTGACCACCTCCCTGCTTTGACCACCTCCTTAAGTTGACCTCATTTTCATAGACTGGACATGTACTACATGTGTGTGATAGTACAGTTCGCCTAGCTTCTCATGTGAATCATCTCTGCATGTTGATCAGTTTGTGGTGGTCCCTTGGGTGGTCAAGTTATAGAGGTTCTACTGTATATATTTTGTCTCCCTCTTTTCTTCTCTGGCCTGTCAGATGGGGAACAGGCAGCACAAAGCAGAAACAGACACTCAGGGTGAATGAGATGTGGTTATGGAGAGACAAAGATTCTGTGGGTCAAGATGTTTGCAGTCAGAGGGCCCCAGAAACAGAGTCTGTGAAGAAGGTGCAAAGGTGCCCTCAGGAAAAAGAATCAGCTTTGGATATTTGCTAGATTCAGAGAGAATGAAGTCATTTAAAGCAACAATAGTCATATAAGAATTTTTCAATCCTCCTTACCTTCCCCCTCCCTCTGCTTCTATTCTGGCAGAGTTTGAAATAGCAGTTAGTCAGTGGGGAGGGGAAACCACACTCTTTCCAAGCGGCAGGCAGCCCACCTAACACAGGATGAGGAGAAGATGAGGATTATCTTCCAATAAGGATTGAACTCTTTGTTAACATTGAACTCGATACTTTGATTACTGAGTTGTTTGTGAATTGAAGGGTCTGTAGAGACTTCGGCTACCTTAGAAAGACCAGAGGACTTGAGAGCCCCTCACGCGGTGGTAGAGGACATTCTACCCTCTGCCCCTCCCTAGTGTGTTGACAAAGTTCCTTTCATGAATTTGTCCCATTCTCCATGTGCGTTACCTGTCCAGTGTGCTTCCTGTTCTTCACCATCACTGAGATTTCTATTCTGTTCATCTTTCCATTTTCTTCCTCCCTGTTCATTCCTCTTCTGATTTAACATGATTTCCTCTTCAGAGCAGACTTTACAGTTCGTTGCTTCAACCGATCCTTCCCTATGTGTTCAATGACTTCTATTTTTCTATCACACAAATAATGTAATCAGTCTCACCTAACTGGTTGCCTTTCCTGCCTCTACATGTGAATTAGTGAGTCTTAGAGAAAAATCACACAGCTGAGTTCTTCTTGGTCCCAGGATCATGTAATGGTCTCCAGATTCAGCTGGGCCACTTTACACTGTTCAGCAAGAGCTTGGTCTGTCTCATCAGTTTCCTCTGCCCTTCACTCCATGGGTATTACAGTCTCCAGCCACTTTATTCAAGTTCCTCATTCCACACCTGTCCTCCCTTCTGTCAGCTGGTGAAGCTGCTGTCCACACCTCAAAGATAATTGAAGTTGAAGTGGGATAAACGTCATGCTCACTCACAGTTTTGCAACTTCTCTAGCCTTAGAGAAAGAAGATTCTATTTATAACTAATCTTGAGCTCATTCATCCTCTCCCATCTCTTCTATATTTACCGTTCTTTTGTACTTTTAAACTTTTCTTCTTCTCTGGTCCCTCCACACCTTGTGAACATGGGAGAACCATTCTCACTTTAGAAGAACTCCTCCACCAGCCCTCTGTGTCCCCTAAGCCTCCGCCCTGTATCATATATGCCACCTGTCATATATACATATTGTAGGAAAGATCCCTGTATTAGGGATCACAGCACCCTTCACACCAAGCATATTGAAAAAGTTGTACTTTCTGCCTTCACTTTTGGCCTCTCTGTCCTCAAGCTCCTACAAATGTATGTTCACACCTTCTGGTTGACAAACACATTGCTGTTTTCTCATCCTCTCCAGGAGACCTTCTCCTCCTGTGCATCGAGGCTACCATTCTCCCCAGATATAGGCCTTCTACCCTCAGACTTCATCTCTCCCCATTTTTGAGCATTCTGTGCTCAGAGTTTGATATTTACTCTATATTTTTTCCCTAAATGATAGCAGCTAATCTCAAAGTTCTAACCACAGACCCATGCTAACCTGTGTCTGTGTGTTTAAAACCTTGGACGTCTTCAGTCTATGGGCACCTTGGACTTCATTCTATGGGCACCACAAACTCACTGTGTCTAATAGTCATTTTGTTATCTCATCCCAACACACATGTGGATAAGCAGATACCTTGGGAATGGCATCCTCTATCGTTTTGCTGTCCAAGCCAGGCACCTGAGATGAAACCTCACCTATTTAATTTTCCTCTCTTCTGTCTACCTATATTCAGTTTTCAAATCATGCCTATTTTAATGGACTGATATTTAGCCTATACATTTTAACCTCTTTTCTTACCATTTTGGCCCTCAAAACCTTCATGGACTATTTCTATACTCTCTTCATTTCTGCAACTTTGTTAGGCCCAATATTTTAAAATGTATTTTCCTGTAGAAATTGCTTTAATTCCTATAGCTTTTGAGTTAAAGCTTTAATTTTTTTTAAATCAGTCTTACAAGGCCTTTCATGATATAACCTCCTTATATTACCTCTTCAGACACTGCCATGCTTCCTCCCTCTTCAATGCCACCCACTCTTTTTATCTTCACCAAAGTCTCTGCTGCTCTTCCAATGTGCTGTGTGACTGTGAACCCATCCCTTTGCGTACTCTATTCTCAATGCTTCCGTGTCTTTCTCTTCTTGCTGCTCACTTTTCAATCTCAGGACACTCTTCTCTGGTAGAACTGATTCCTCCCTATTTTTTTTTTTCACTCTCTTCCATCCATGCCATTGTGTCAACTTCAGATTCAGGTGGCCTTTCTTTGAGATTCCTGGGGGAAGCCTCAACTTCTTCATTACTGCACACAGAGTACTGCTCATGTAATAGGCACTCAATCATTATTTCTTTAGGATAATTGAATTAATAATGAAAAATTGCTCTGTGTCTAGGCAGCAAACATGCTTCTCTCATCAACCTGATTTGCTTAGATTCTTTGTGAGTGTCAGGACTCACAAACTACCTTTTAACAGGTCTGAATTTCATCTCTTGATAAAACTGAGGAAGGAGTCAGGCTGCAAGTTGGATTCCAGATCTTTCTTTGTATCTCTATGCTAAGATTTTTTCAGCGAGTATCAAGGCATTGCTTCAAGTGGGAGAAGATATACCCTGTGATTGTTTTTTTCTATTGACTAATCTATTTTTAAAATAAATAATCCAGAATTTTGGAGTCCCTGATTTACAGTTCTAGTCACTATTCTAATAATTGGCACAGGGCAGGTCATTTGAGGCTCTTAAACTAACTGAGAAATGTGACCTAATGTCTAGTATTGTGTCTTCAGTTTTTCAGAGAAACCACAGCACATGAGATTAAACGACTTACTAAAGGAGATTTCTAAGTAACCAGTGAAGTAAGAAGAAATGCTTGTTTCTCTTAAATCCAGTCCTGGACCCCATTCCACGTCCTTTTACAGAAAACCAGAAAATGAAATTGGGTGTTATTGACATCTTCTTGAATTGCTAGTGTTTCAGGTTAAAAGTTTTGCTTTGTTTGTTTTTACTTTACTCACTCTCTTATAACCCAATCCATCAAAGATGTGGTGCTACATTTGTGGCTTGCAGGCACCTAAACCCGGTCTTAAGTCTGAGCTTCCCACTGAGTGGAGGTGTGATTTTGGACCAATGACTTAACTTCTATAAGCCTCAGTCTCAGCAGCTAAATGAATCTAGAGGGAGTATTAACAGATGTGACTGACTCTGACTCTAAAGATTTGTTCTTTAAGTGGACCATATGCATAATAATGCACAGACAAAGTGCCGCAGCAGGAAGAAGTAGCTCCCAGACTGCGGTTCCATAAGAAGCACCATGGGAGTGCAGGAGAATGGTGAGCAAAGCCTTATACCCAACGTTCAGCTGAAACCCCAAAGATGCATAACTCTTGATCATGGGGCCATTAACTTTTTATTTTCTTTTTTTGCAAATTTGAAGTGTCCTCTGGGTTCAGCAATGATAGAAGTAATTTTCTTGTTTAACTAAATCTCTCTCCATCTGTACCTATTTTTCTCCAGTGCCTTTCTGTGATGGCTGTCCTCCTGTAACCCAAGCCTTTTTCCTGGTATTTATTTTTCACAAACTATTAGCCTATCATACGGCTTATTTCGACCTGCTCCTTCTACTATATAGAACCTGGAAAGCTCATTGGTCCAGCTGATAAAGCTATAGCCCAAAGCTCCGCAATTCTAGAGATCTAATTCTGGGACAGAAAATCCCTGGGCAACTCAGGGAAAAAAGCTATTTGTTATTATTTTGTTCTATCTCACTCTCTTTGCAGATTTGATATAAATATACCCCTAAAGAAGGGCTGTCAGATTCTCTACTTAAGTATCGGCAATTCAAGATGGTTTGTATACTTAATACACACAGTATTAATAAAACTCTCGTCTTGTCATTCAGCCATTGCTTGCTTGTTTGTCCCACCATGCCTTCGAAAAATGTCAAATGCACGTTCTATAATCACAGCACAAATGATGATGTTGAGGGAAGTCTGCTTAACTAAGGGAAGGCTGCGTGAGTTTTTCTGAATCTGCACCAACCCCAAATCTGAAGGGCCAAATCAAAAGGACTCACTTCAGGAGATGACTGTTTACCTTTATTTGATGTGGGTGATAACAAAGCCCTCAACTGTTTCCTCTTAGCATCCTAGAAAGCCAGGTAAGAAGGAAGGGGTTACTCAGAGCACTGACCCTGCTGTCAGCCTAGGCAGGGGTGAATCAGGGGGAACCCTGGCAAGAGGGAGGCATGGTGTTCTTCCTCTTCATTGTGGGGCACAGATGCTTACTGTGGGCGGGGCATAGAACTCAAAATAAGCCAAGGAAGTTTCCTACTAAGCATTACTGTCCTCCAGCCTTAGAAATAAACTGGCTGGAATAGTGACGTAATCCTTTGGAAAGTACAGAAATGAAACTGTTAAATTCATGTCAAGCAATTGTTTTGCCATCTAGATTATGACTATGAAAAATTTGTGGGACCCCAGTTTTCAGAACTTCTCTCAGTTGCCTAATAATCCCTTACAGGCTTAGTTATTGACCTTAGAATTCTGAAATATTTTTGGAAACTTTACTGATAGCCAATTATGACACAGTCATCTTGGGTAAATGGTTTCGAATGATGCATCATGGAATTCCAAAACATAGAAATAATAGATCTGAAATCATGAGATTTAGAGTAAAAAGGGGTGATCTACTTAGAAGTAAACTGCATGAAATGGAAGAAAAAGTTTTCAGAATTCAAGGCCCCTGATAGGGCCAAAGGCAAGTGAAATAGTATTGAGGTAGTTACTGGTTAGCCCTGGGACATTATTCGAGTCCATTTACTTCTGAGATTCAATGCCATGGGAAATACAAAGGACACTGAGATATGTCTGTGAATTATTCATGAGATGACTTTAAAATGTTCTCTTTAATTAGTGATGACAACCAACTGGCCAGTTAGGGACCTTGGCAGAGTGG
Source organism: Perodicticus potto (assembly GCA_963574655.1). Classification (NCBI taxonomy): domain Eukaryota; kingdom Metazoa; phylum Chordata; class Mammalia; order Primates; family Lorisidae; genus Perodicticus; species Perodicticus potto. The sequence goes on from CAUYRH010070276.1 coordinate 26,781, forward strand.
ATTAAATGAAGTCCGTACAAGAGAGTGTTCAGCCACCTAGCACATAGAGGAGTGTGCTCCCATCTCATCAGAGCTGCAGTGCAAACTCTATCTGAGCTAGCTGAAACACACCCTTTTGACATTGAGAAGAGACTTTTTTAAAGTGGGGATGATTGAAGCAATGTGTTTTCCAGGAGAAAGAGATGTGAGGGAAATTGACTCCATGGAGAGCGAAGACCTTCATCGTGTTAAAGAGAAGGAAATAAAAAACAATGTGCCAGACTCTCCCAGGGACCAGAGAATGCACTCTTCTAGGGAGCAGAAAAAAAGTACTGCATTTTCCAAATCCTGTATTTTCTCCCAGGATTCCAGGCCCCATGTGGAGGAGCTCTAAGCCCAATTGACAGAACCTGCATGGTGCCTCTGCCCTTTGCCCTGTCCCTGATGGCATGTAGGGAAGACACTCCAGCCCATGAGAGAGCCCGTTGACCCAGAAGGACAGTCAAGTTGTGGGAAGGGTGGGCCACACAGACACTTGCACTGTAGCTTCACAGCTTCCAGACTCTTTCTCTCTCTCTGCCTCTCTGTGACCTGCTATGGCCAGCCCCCAAATCCCCAAATTCTTACCTAGCATGTGCAGGGGTGTCAGAGGATCTGACAGGTGGTAACTCTATTGGGTTTGGAAACTTTAGATGCTCCCTGGAGTGAGCCTTCTGACTTTGCTAGCCAGAAGTTGTGCATCATGCCCTGGGTGCAACATTTTAATCTATTTATTTGTTTATCATTTTATTTAACTTTATTATTTGCTGATGTGAAATAAAATCTATACCAGATTGGAAAACACAGAATTACTGAAAAATATTTAGCTACTTATCACTACCTTTATAGATGTTACTCGGAACCAATTCACCATGAATTTTTGCCTGAATTATTTCAATTAGTGCCAACTGGTTCTTACCTCCACCTTTTGCCTTTCAGTCTATTCTTCACAAGAGGAAGATCTTGTGAAAACATAATCAAGTCGCTCCTCTGCTCATGTGCCTGCAGTGACTCTTGGTTTCATCTCAATTAAAAGGCAGAGTCTTTTCAGGTGCCTTGGAGGACTCAGATGACCTGGATCCTTATGAAATTTCTCTTCGTCTCTACTACCGTCCCTCATGTTCTCTCCACCTCAGCCACAATGGCCTTCGTGCTTCACGCATGCCAGGCCTTCCTTTGCACTCCCTGGTACTCCTGCCTGGAATGCTTCCTCTGAGCTGCTCCTGCCAGCTCCTTCACTTTCTATAGGTCTGTGCTTAAAAGTCAGGTTTTTAAAGGTGCCGCCTGTGGCTCAGTTGACAGGGCGCTGGCCACATACACCTAAGGGTGGAGGGTTTAAACAATATCATCAAAGCTTAGAATATTATTTGGCACATAGCAAATACTTGTTGAATTAATAAATGCTTTGTTCATAGTCTTCTAACTCCTAAAGTGCAATTTTCTCCCTTTTCTCTGTGTACTTGGGGGCACTACTGTTTACTTTTATTTCCCCACTTGCATGTTCCTATTCACTACTTAAACAGAAATGAAATTCCGTAAATTTACAGAGCCTTGGAAAAATAATTCTGCTATAACCCTACTTGTTGATATAGGAACAAGCTTTGGCATACTCGGGGATTCATATGTACCTGTGAAGTTACTTGTACTGCATGGTCGCATAAGGGCGTTGACTAGACTTAGAACTGCCAGTGGGTAAGATTAAACTCTATACGGGTCTTTCAAGAAGTCAGTGTGTTCTATGTCTGCTCTGCAAAAGCCCCCATTAAGAGATTGAGAAGGCAAGTGACAAATTAGGGAAAAAGTCTTCAAAACACATTTCAATGAAGGACTGATCTCCAAAATACGTAAAGAACCCTTAAAACTTAACATTAAGAAAATAGAAACCCCTTTAGAAATAAGCAAAAAGTATGAAAAAAAAACCTCACCAAAGAATATATAGAGGTGGCAAATAAATCTGTAAAAGGAGGCTTCACATCTTATGTCATTAGGGAATTGCAAAATAAAACAACAAGAAGATACCTCACTCACTACACATGTACTGGAAGGGCCAAAATTGAAGACGCTGACCAGACCAAATGCTGGTGAGGATGTGATCAGTAGGAGCTCTCATTCCTTGCTGGTGAGAATGCGAAGTGGTCCAGCCACTTTGGAAGACAGTTTAGCAGTTTCTGACAAAGCTAAACATACTCTTACCATATGATTCAACATTCATATTTGATCCTAAGGACTTGCCCAAATGAACCAAAAACATAGGCCTACACAAAAACTTACCCACCAAAGTTTTTATCAACTTTATTCACATTTGCCAAACTTGTGAGCAACCCAAACATTGAATAGGTAAGTGAGTAGACAGACTGCGGTATATCCATACAATGAGATATTATCCATACAATGGGATATTATCCAACAACAAGAAAATGAGCTACCAGGCCAATAAAAGACATGGAGGAGACCTAGATGCGTATTCATATTACTCAGTGAACAAAACCAGTGGGAAAAAGCTATATATTGTATGATTCCAAATATATGACTTCCTGGAAAGGGCAAATTATGGAGACTGTAACGAGATCATTGGTGGTTGTGAATTTAGAGAAACTAGAGAGAAATGAACAGTTGAAGCTCAAGGAATTAGTACAGCAGTGAAATTACTCCATGTCATAGTCTAAGGGAGGATGCATAAACATTATGCCTTTGTCAAAATCCACAGAACTGTATAACACAAAGAGTAGGTCCTCATGTAATCTGTGTCTTTAATAATAATTGATATCAACAATATCAATATTAGTTCATCAGTCATAACAAATGTGCCACACTAACACAAGATTTTAACAATAGGGGAAGTTGGTGGAGGTGGGTAGCCCACAGGACATAAAGGAACTCTCTTTTTTGTTGTACAATTTTTCTATAAATCTAAAATTACTCTTTAAAAAAAGGCCATTTTAAAGATCTAGATAGAGGTCTTTTACAAAGGCAATGTGTTCTTTTAAAGTAAGGTCAGGGATAGAGAAAGGGAGGGTAAGAGTGGAGTGGAGATGCGAATTTAGACGAGACTGCGAAGTGTCATTCTCAGTGTTCATTCATTAAATGGCCCTGGCTCTTGGCCTGCTGGGGAGAAGCCTATTCCTGAGTTGATTTTTCATTTTTCTGGGATACTGGACTCCCATAAAGATCAGTTAGGAAGCCCTAATGTCTTAAAAACATCCACTCAAAGTTATTCCTCTGATCTGATGTCATAAAAAATGTCTAAGATGGGAGGCTGGCTGGGTGAAACTATGTGCCGGAGACAGAAAAGACTTCAGACTGGGTCTGTCTGTGGGCTGTGAACCCTAGAAATGCAGAGGCAGGCTCCAGGAAGGTAGGGCTCAGCCTCCCTCTGCCTAGCCACCCTGATTCAGGGCCCAAGAGAATATGGGGAACTCACACTTTTGCCTCTGAATACAAAGCACTGACCTTTTTCTCAAGTGTTCCGAAAAGGGGTCTGGTTACTTCTAGAAGGAATCAAGCAAGTTTGAATCCAGGACATGCAGATTGAGGCCACACGTTTGAGACTGTTGTCTGGGCTGGGAATGGTTACCAAATGTGGAATGGCCCGTGGACCTTTAGTGTCCTGCTGAATCCATGAGTAGCAGTGAGAGAGGGTGCTGGGGGTTAATGGGAGGAGAAGAATATCACCTGTGCCCTCATACAGTATGTCAAGCGGAGCTCAACATCGTCTTCCCAAACATGCCTCCTAATTAATGCCAGAACAGCACACCAGCCTCTGAGGTCGGATGAAATAGGCACCCCTTAAATATTGAAGCAAAGGAGAACAGTGTTTTTGATGACATCTTAGTGCCTGACAAAGAGTTATTTGCAAGGTGAGCTAAGACCTGACCTGTGCAGCAGACCACAGTGCCAGTCCATGTCAGTGACGGCGAGTGAGATTTCTGAACTTGAGCTGGGTCAGGCTATGACTCTGTGTGTGGTCAGAGGACCGTGTGGTTAGAAGCTGCTTTTCTAACAGAGAGGTTAGGTGCCCTGTAATGAGCACCCACATTTGCCCAGCCCATCCTGTGCAGGCCGGGGTTAGCCTCTGTTTTATGTGTGTTTGTTCTCTCTAAGCATTGAGGACAAAGCTCAGGTTGAGCACAGAGCAACCTTTTAAAATATTAAAATCTGGTCATAATTCTCCTGCCCTGGCCTCACAGCGCTCATTCAGTAATATTCAAAAGGTTTCATGGGTCTCTTAGGGGCTATGGAGTCTAATTTCTGCCCACAACATTAGAGCTGTTTTCTACCTCCACACTTCACCCAAGGTGTTCCGGTCACATTGACCTTCTCTCTGAGTCTGAATTGCACAGACCACTCACTCTCTGTCTGGAATCTCTTTCCCTGTCACACCCCTTAATACTTGTATGACCAATTTCTCTTTTCTTTTCTTTCTTTCTTTTTTTTTTTTTGAGACAGAGTCTCACTTTGTCACCTTTGGTAGAGTGCCATGGCATCTTAGCTTACAACAACCTCAAACTCTTAGGTTTAAGTGATCCTCTTGCCTCAGCTTACTATATACCTGGGACTGTAGGCACCCATCACAACACCTGGTAATTTTTATAGACAGGGTCTCACTCTGGCTCATACTAGTCTCGAACTCATGAACTCAGGCCAACTCCATGCCTTAGCCTCCCAGAGTGCTAGCATTACGGGCATAAGCCACCACGCCTGGCCTGTTTCTTTCTTTTTATTATAGAATATTAATTAAGGAGGTATAAGTGTTTGTATTATGAGGATATCTTGTATAATGTTTAAGTCGAGACTTTGAGTGTGCCCATCACCAGAATAGTTTTTTTTTTAATTTTTTTATGCTTATTCATGTAAAGATTTTTTTCATTAAATCATAAACACATAGATCATGTGTACATTAATGCATTTAGGGGGTACAATGTGCTGATTTCAAATAGAATTAGGAATGCTTACATCACACTGGTTAATATATACTTCATCTCATTTACTTAATTATTGTGTTAAGACATTTATACTCTATACTAATAGATCTGACATGTACCCTTGCATTATGCACCACAGGTGTGATCCCACCATTCACCCTTCCTTGATCTGACCTCCCCTCTTCCCTCCCATCCTTCCTTCCTCCCTCCTTCATCTTGGGCCATAGTTGTGACCTATTCTTCATATGAAAGCGTAAGTGATTGTAAATTGGTTTCATAATAGTACTGAGTACATTGGATAGTTTTTTCTTCCATTCTTGAGATACTTACTAAGTAGGATATGTTCCAGCTCCATCCATGTAAATGTAAAAGAGGTAAAGTCTCCATCTTTTTTTAAGGCTGCTTAATATTCCATGGTATACATATGCCACGATTTATTAATCCATTCATAGGTTGATGGGCACTTGGGCTTCTTCCATGACTTGGCTATTATGAATTGAGCTGCAATGAACAATCTGGTGCAAATATCTTTGTTATAAAGTGATTTTTTGGTCTTTTGCATATACAGCTAGTAGAGGAATTGCAGGATCAAATGGCTGGTCTACTTTTAGATCCCTGAGTATTTTCCATACTTCTCAGACAAGAGTTTTGATGTACCAAAACTTCTACCAATGTAAGTTTTTATTGTATCAACAATAGAATGGTTTTAATGTACCAAAACTTATACCAACATAAGTCTTCATCACACATTTGCCTTCCTGTCCTCCCCCTTCTTGGTTTCTCATGTCCTTTATATCACTTTATACCTATTTGTACCCTTCTGTTAGCTCCCACTAACTAGTGAAAACATATGGCATTTGGTTTTCTATTCCTGAGATACTTTATATAGGATAATCATCTCTAGTTAATTTTTATGGCTGAGTAGTACTCCATGGTATACTGTCTGAAAAGTATCCAGCCATGTATGTGAAAAATAACACCTACATGGCTGGATACTTTCCAGATAGCCCTTGTATATACCATAATTTTCTTAGCCATTCACAAATTGAAAGGCCCTTAGGTTAATTCCACATCTTTGCAACAGTGACTTGTGTTGTCATAAACATTTGAGTGCAAGTGTCTTTTTGATAAAACGACTTTATATCCTTTGGATAGATACCTAGTAGTGGGATTGCTGGATAAAATAGTAGGGCCATCTTTGAGGAATCTTCATTCTGTTTTTTATAGAGGTTGTTATAATTTACAGTCCCATCAACAGTTTCTTTCTCTCTGCATCTACTTCAGTATCTATTTTTTTTTAACTTTTAAATATTGGCCATTCTGATAGGAGTAAGATGGTATCTCATTATAGTTTTAATTTGCATTTCCCTGACAATTAGTGATGTTGAGCATTTATTCATATGGTTATTGGCCATTTGTCTATCTTCCTTCCAAAAACTTTTATTCATGTATTTTGCCTGCCATTTGATTTGTTTGTTTTTTTCCTTGCTTCTCTATAGATTTGGGAACTTAGTCCTTAATCATATGTATAGTTTGCAAATATTTTCTCCCATTTTGTAGGTTGTCTTCTGACTCTGTTGATTATTTCCTTAGCTGTGCAGAAACCTTTTAATTTAATTAAATCTCATTTTTGTTGTTATATTTTCCTTTGGGGTTTTGGTCATAAATTCCTTTTTAGGCCAATGTCTTAAAGTAGTATTTTTCCTATATTTACTTCTAGAATTTTTATAGTTTCATGCCTTACATTTAAATCTTTAATTTATCTTCAATTAATTTTTGTATATGGCATGCGATAGAGGTCATATTTCATTCTTCTGCATATAGCTGTTTAATTTTTCTAACACTATTTCTTGAACAATGCTTCCTTCCCCTAGTGTATGTTGTTGTGTGTTTGGTCCAAGATCAGTTAGTTATAGATATATGGCTTTATTTCTGGGTTCTCTATTCTGTTCCATTGTTCTATTTCTCTACTTATATACCAGTACCTTGCTGTTTGGTAACCATAGCTTTGTAGTAGCACTTGTAGTCAGATGATGTGATGCTTTCAGATCTTTCCTTTCTTTTTTATGGCTGGTTGGATTCCATGGTATACATATACCACAAATTTTTAATCCATTCAGGGATTAATGGGCATTTGGGCTGCTTCCATGACTTGGCAATTATGAATTGGGCTGCAATAAACATTCTGGTGCAAATGTCTTTGTGTAAAAATTACTTTTGTTCATCTGGATAGATACCTAGTAGTGGAATTACAGGATCAAACAGTAGGTCAACTTTTAGTTCCTTGGGAATTCTCCATACTTCTTTCCAAAAAGTCTATATTAGTTTGCAATCCTACCAGCAGTGTGGAAGTGTTCCCGTCTCTCTACATCCATGCCAACATCTGCAGTTTTAGGATTTTGTGAGGTGGGATAATCTGACTGGAGTTAGGTGATATCTCAAAGTGGTTTTGATTTGCTGCTCTCTGATGATTAAAGACAATAAGCATTTTTTTCATGTTTGTTAGCCATTTGCCTGTCATCTTCAGAGAAGTTTCTGTTCAAGTCTCTTACCCACAAAGAAATAGTGTTTTTTGTTCTTTTCTTATTGGTTTAGTTCTCAATAGATTCTAGTTGGACTCATAACCTGCAAAAATCTTCTCCCATTCTGAAAGCTGTCTGTTTGCTTTGCTTGCAGTGTCCTTAGCTGTGCAGTAGATTTTTAGCTTGGTCAAATCCCAGTAATATATTTTTGGTGTTGCTTCAATTGCCAAGGGGGTCCTCCTCATAAAATATTTTCCCGGCAGCCAAGCGGCCAAGGGCCCGGGTGGCGGGCAGAGATGCAGGCACCCTCCCGGCTCCGGCCCACGCGAGATCTAGAACAAATAGTTCTACGCTTCCTGTGGAAACAGAAAGATCCTGAATAATGAGTGCAACCTAATGTAATAAGAACATATCTGGAAGCATCACTTTACCAGACTCCAGGCTATACTACATGGCTATCATAATTAATGCAGCATGGTACTGGCATACAAATAGAGACACAGACCTGTGTATAACAGCAGACAACCTGCGCATGAAACAATCTTCATAGTCCCCTCTGATCTATGACAAACCAGACAAAAACATACACTGGGAAAAAGAATCTTGTTCAATAAGTGGTGCTGGGAAAACTGGATGGCCACACTGAAACAGGACCCACATCACTTGTCACTCACAGAAATTAATCACAGTGGACAATAGACTTAAACCTATAACAAGAAACTATAAGAATTCTAGAAGAAAATGTTGGAAAATCTTATAGATAGCGGCCTTGGTAAAGAATTTTTGAAGAAGATCACAAAGCAGTCACAGCAACAACAGAAATAAACAAATGTGACATGATCAAATTAAAATAGTATCTGCCCAGCCAAAGACACAATCAGTAGAGCAAATAGACAACCTACAGAATGGGAGAAAATATTTGCATGCTATCATCCATAAAGGGCTGATAGCCAGAATCTATAAAGAACTCAAGCAAATCAGCAAGAAAAGATCAAACATTTAAA
>CAUYRH010070277.1:0-26549 GCA_963574655.1 Perodicticus potto
GGTGATACAAACTGCAAAATATCACAACAGGAAATGTTACTTCAGAAAGATAAAGGGTGTACCAAGAACATTCCAACTTGACAACTTGATTGCAGCAGCCAAACGCAACACTACTAAATGATGTGTTTTTAAAACTGAGAAAACTATAGGAACATGTCACTAAGAATAAAAATATGCAATGTTCGCTTATTTCTCTGCTTTTTTCCCTGCTTTTGTATTTAGGAAAAGAAAGCATGATTACAGATAGAATGAAAAATATTCCTCAGATAGACAAAACACGCCCATAAATGACTCTTACTATGGGTCAGGCACTGTTACAGGTTTTTTATTTTGTGTTTGGTTTGTTTTTGTTTTGTTTTGTTTCGTTTTGTTTTGTGATAGAGTCTCACTCTGTCACTCTGGGTAGAGTGCTATAGTTTCATAGCTCACAGCAACCTCAAACTCAAATAACGAGCCTCCTGCCTCAGCCTCTGGAGTAGCTGGGACTACAGGCACCCCACCACCACAACACGTGGCTAGATTTTTTCTGTCTCTAGTAGAGACAGGGTCTTGCTCTTGCTCAGGCTGGTCTTGAACTCCTGAGCTCAAGCAATCAGGCTGGTCTTGAACTGAGCTCCTGCCTGCCTCGGCCTCCCAGAGTGCTAGGCCTTTTGTGGGTTTTTAAATTTCAGATTAATATGGGAGTACATAAAATTAGGTTACTAAGTTTGACTTTTTTAGGTTAAAAAAGGTTGTGCCCTTTACCAAGGAAGCCTACGATATACCTGTGCAATGTACCCACAGGGCGGGAATTTACTCAACACCCATTCCGCCCCCCTCCTTAAACTTGAGTTTTTCTTTCATGTAAGCATGTCGTTGTTAATCTACTGATTCTAATTAAGTACCAAGTATGTGTGATGCTTGCCCTTCCTTTTTTCTGAAACTTCTCTTAGGTCAGTGGCTTTTGGAAAGGAGAAGTCTTTCTGGATAAAAAGGTTGGTGTATCAGGGATAACCCCTTCCTGGAAGCCTTAGGCTGAAAGGGAGGGACTCAGACCCTGCCTGGGTGATACTGTAAGGAAAGTCTGGCTAGTGGAGGTCACCTGGGGTAGAAGTGCTGGATCCTCTGTCCCTGAAGCTGGGGTGACCTCGGCTGGGGAATTGAGACAGGCCTGATGGGAGGAACTGGGTTGCTGGCAGCACCAGTCTGCAGGACGAATGGGAAAGAGAGAAGGGGAAGGCAGCTGTTAAAAGGGCCAGTGACCTAGGAATCCCACTGCAATTAGAGAGTTCTTAGGGGGAGGGTCTCTTCTCCCCTCCCCCCAGAACTTTCAACTGTCAAGTCCTGCGCTAGCAGCCAGCATGCTGTACTCTCCCAGTAGATGCTAAGGGTAGGTGCCAATGGGACCTTATCTCACTCCTGCATTTGCAGACTAGGGCCTCCCCCCAAAGAAGGAGCTGTGTCCCCATCAGACTGGGTGCCCCTTGAGCACTGGGACTGTGACTCCTCAATCAGACTGGATGTTCCCTGAGGGTATGAGCCAGGCCTCTTCCTCAGACTGTTTGGGAAAGAGTAGGCCACTGATGGTCAGACCAGGTAGAAGGCCAGGACAAGCACCCTTCTGTCTTCCCTCCACTGAGGGTCTGGAAGTGGGGCGAGAAGTGGGACCAGCCATCCCATTGTCATGGCTACAGGGGAAACGGTCTGGTGTGAAGAAGCCCAAAGCAGCCCTTAAAGAAGAAAACCTCAGGGAACAGAGAAAATCTCTCTCATGCCTAAAAATGCAGGCCCCTCAGTCTAAGAAGATCAGGAGCTTAAAGCAGGCCTGGGGGAGGGTGGGCTGGGCAGAGCTGAGTTGTTACTCGGGGAGCTGGAGTGAGAGGGCCAGCAGAAGAGCTCAGCCCTCTCTCCCACCCTCAGCAGCTGGAGTTCCTCTACAAGGAGCACCCTATGGGGTGGGTCCCTGGACCCAGCCTTCCCCCTTCTCAAGCCTTCACTGTTTACCTGATCCCAGGAAGCAGGCATAGCAGGACACCCCAAACCAAATCCTTTTTTTTTTTTTTTTTTTGAGACAGTCTCACTTTGTCACCCTCGATAGAGTGCTGTCCCGTCATAGCTCACAGCAACGTCTAACTCTTAGGCTAAAGCAGTTCTTCATCTCAGCCTCCCAAGTAACTGGGACTACAGGCGCCCACTACAACATCTGGCTATTTTTAGAGACTAGATCTTTCTCTTGCTCAGGTTGGTCTCAAACCTTTGAGCTCAGGGCAATCCACCCACCTCAGCCTCCTAGAGTGCTAGGATTACAGCATGAGCAACTGCACCTGGGCTGCGAGTCCTTGCTCTTCAGAAGTTCCCTGAGACAACTTCTGAGTTTCTTCACAGTTCTGGAAATCAATCTACAGGTCCCATAATAGCAATGTACTGTATTTCAAAAATCACTAAGGAAGGCCAGGTGTGGCGGCTCACATCTATAATCCTAGCACTCTGGGAGGCCAACGTGGGAGGATCACTTGAGGTCAGGAGTTCTCTACTAAAAATAGAAAAAATTGGCTCGGTGCCTGTAGCTCAAGTGGCTAAAGCTCCAGCCACATACACCAGAACTGGCAGGTTCAAATCCAGCCTGGGCCTGCCAAATAACAATGACATCTACAACCGAAAAATAGCCAGGCTTTGTGGCAGGCGCCTGTAGTCCCAGCTACTTGGGAGGTTGAGGCAAGAGAATTGCTTAAGCCCAGGAGTATGAGGTTGCTGTGAGCTAGCCTGATGCCACAACACTCTAGCCTGGGCAACAGAGTGAGGCTTTGTCTCAAAAAAAAAAGAAAACGGAAAGAAATAAAAGAAAAAGGGAAAAGGGAAATCACTAAGGTAGTAGATTTGAAGTCTTCTTACCACAAAAAAAGTTTAAAAATGATATGTAGGTGAGGTAATATTAGCTCAATTGAGCTATTCCACATGTATATATATTCCTTTTCTTTTTTTCAGGAAGGTGGGAAGAGGAATGTATACATATTTCAAAAAATCATGTAGTAGACTACAAACATTTATAGTTTTTGTTAATTTAAAAAATAAAATAAAATTGATAAAGTTTAAAACAAAATGTAGAGGTCCCCAGGCTGATGGAAAAAACTCCTGTGCACCTAAGACAGAAAGTTCCCCATCCAGTCATGCCTTTTAATACTCAGTAGTCCCCCTTGATCTTCAGTTCCTCTTTTTGTGGCCTTATTTACCTGTAGTCAACAGTAGTCTGAAAATATTAAGATATTTTGAGAGAGTGAGAGAAAAACTACATTCATATAACTTTTATTACAGTATTTGTGATACTTACTCTTTTTTTTTAATTACTGGTTTTGGTTGTTATCTCTTACTGTGCCTAACTTATAAATTAAACTTTATCATGGGCATATATTTATAAGAAAAGACATAGCATACATGGGGTTACAATCCACAGTTTCAGGCATCCACCAGGCCTGTACATATCCCATGCAGATAAGGGGGCTACTTACTGCATTGCTCCAGCCGTCTTCCTGTGCTTCCCTCCGTCTGTCTGTCTTGCTTGCCCATGACCCCAGCCCATGTGACAGGGCTTTGATCTGTCACTCTCTCTAGAGACCATCTATAGAAATTTTGATGACAAACATGGTGGCGTGTATGGGCATGTAAAGTCCTCCCTGCCAGGCAGAGCTGAGTAAGGAGCTCAGACCGTATGTGCAGGTTTGTAGCAGGGTTTGGGTGCAGGACAGTGTGAAAAAGGCTCCTCGGGCTTCGTGATGACCAGGATGCACAGGAGGTAAGATGGAAACTTTGTCACCTTAATTTGCCCTCTGATGTTCTCTACATCCCCAAGAAAGCTCAACACTCTCAGTCCTGGGGACAGCCAGGGTGGAGCCATCCTGAGGGTCACCCTATAGTGAAAAGGCATGGAGTGGTTCACCTCGCCGAGTGGGTGACCTTAGATGATTCACTTAGCCCAGCTTTCTCAACCTTGACATTTTGGGCAGGAAAATTCTTCATTGTGGGACTGTCCTGTACATTGTAGGATGTTTAGCAGCATCCCTGCCCCTACCTACTAGAGGCTAGTAGCTCCCCAAGCCCCAGTTATGACAAGCCAAAATGTCTCTAGACATTTCCAAGTATTCCCTGAGGGGCAAAATACCCCTAGTTGAGAATCTCTGACTTAACCTCTCTGGGAAGGCCCTGGCTTATACCCAGGTCAGATGGGCACAGTCATTCCTGACCCAGCAGCTTCTCAGGTAAGGATCAGAGAGTAAAACCAAAGTGATCAGTCCTCACCCTTCCCCCAGAACCTCTTTATCTGAGGGGCTCCACTATTTGTCCCCCATGGTTCCCCCCAATCTCTTGGGACAAGGAAATAAACCACTCACTTAACCTCCCCTCCCCACACTGAGCCCATCACACGTGCACACACACCCCTGTATTCATTTTCCCACAGTCTGAAGTAGTGAGACTGATTCTCACTCAGAAATTCTCCAGCATTTCTGAGAAAATCTGAGGGTTTGGGTTAGAAGGAAATGGAAGGGAAATGGGGCCAGGCACAGTGGCTCACGTCTATAATCCCAGCACCCTGGGAGGCTGAGGCAGGCAGATCGGTTGAACTCACAAGTTCCAGACCAGCCTGAGCAAAAAAAAAAGACCCCCTGTCTAAAAATAGCAGATGTTGTGGTGTTGTGGTGGGCACCTATAGTCTCAGCTACTTGGGCTGAGGCAAAAGAATCTCTTGAGCTGAAGAATTTGAGGTTGCTGTGAGTTATGACGTTACAGCACTCTACAGGGGGCAACAAAGTGAGACTCTGTCTCAAGGAAAAAAGAAAACTAATCAGGTGCATGCCTGTTGGCCCAGCTACTCGGGAGCCTGGGAGGCAAGAGGATCTCTTAAGCCCAAGAGTTTGAGGTCGCTGTGAGCTATGATACCATGGCTCTCTTCCAAGGGCGACAAAGTGAAACTCTGTCTCAAAAAAAAAAAAAGAAAAGGGCTCGGCGCCTGTGGCTCAAGTGGCTAAGGTGCCAGCCACAAACATCTGAGGTGGCGGGTTCGAATCCAGCCTGGGCCCGCCAAATAACAATGATGGCTGCAACAAAAATAGCCAGGCATTGTGGCGGGCACCTGTAGTCCCACCTACTTGGGAGGTGGAGGCAGGAGAATTGCTGAAGCCCAGAAGTTGGAGGTTGCTGTGAGCTGTGATGCCACGGCACTATACCTAGGGCGACAGCTTGAGGCTCTGTCTCAAAAAAAAAAAAAAAAAGAAAAGAAACTAGCAGGAAAACTCTCAGCTATTGGCTCCACTTGCCCTCTTCCCCACTCCCAACCCCAGTGCTTCCAGAACCAAGAATTCGCAGTGCGCCTGCCATCACTATGAGGGGTGGGAGGGCTAGGATGAGCTCAGAGCAGTTACCCCCCAGAGCCCCCCTGATTTTTCCACCCAGTCTGGGGGATCCTTTCCCTGTCTCCTGCTGCCTGTTTCTGAGACCATGGGGGTGAGCCTCGGGAGAGTTCATGTGGGAAGGTCCTCTCCAAGATCATGTGGGGGTGCTCTGGTCCCTCAGCTCCCAGCCCGGAATAAAAGTTCCATAAAACACATCTGAGGTGAGCTCGGGTTTTTTTGCTCTCGGGAGCTCAAACTAGTGGCAGAGATAGACAATCATGCAGCTGACCTCAATATCTTGAGTAATGTCACTGCTATCATTAGAGCAGGAGCTCAGCAAATACCAGGTTGACCAGCTAGGTCAGAGGAGAGACAGCAACTGACATTGTCTGAGTGCCTGCTAAACACTAGTCTTTCCCCCACATGTTCATTATTTAATGTCCAAACACCTTCAGATATAAAGTAGCCTAATTACACAGGTGAAGAAACCAAGTGTCAGCTAGGCAAGGTCACACAATGAACTCTCTGGGTCCAGCACGGCCCAGAGAAAGCTCTGCTAAAGGGGAATCGGCCACCTTTCCACCCCTTTTACAACCTTTATCCATCCTCAATCTCTCTTGCAGCTGCCCCACAGAGGAGAAGTGACTAACAAGGACCACATCGAAATTGCAGTCAGATGGAGGGAGGGAGTCACCACAGCCTGCTGCCTCACTCGCCCTCTCTCCAGACAGTTCTTTCTCCACCATGGCTGTCTCCCAGCCAAGCAGCCAGCTGGATCGGTAAGAGCACCTACACACACACCTCACCGACTGTGCAGCCTTGAGAAGGTTCCGCCTCTCTATGCCCCAGCTTCTCCCTCTGCAGCAGAGGAGTGGTAACTATAAACCTAACCAATAGGGTAGTTGTGAGGATTCAATGAGCTAATACAAGTGGGGCGTTTGGAATGGTGCCAGGCAGATAGTGAGCCCTCAGACACTGCTAACTATTATTATTCTTATAAATGGTATGTAAGTGCTAGATACTCACTCTTATAACTGGGGGACAGTTCCTAATATCTTCTCATCTCAAGATATGGGATCTGTGGAAGAAGCAAAGGCTAGGATCCTGGGTCTTTCTCCAACCTGACGCTTTTTTTTTTTTTTTTTTCCGAGACAGTCTCATTCTTTTGCCCAGGCTAGAGTGCCATGGTGTCAGCTTAGCTCATAGTAACCTCAAACTCCTGGGTTTAAGCAATCCTCCTGCCTTAGCCTCCCCAGCAGCTGGGACTGTAGGCACCTGCCACATGCCTAGCTAATTTTTCTATTTTTACTAGAAATGGGGGTCTTGCTTTTGCTCAGGCAGGACTGGAACTCCTGAGCTTGAAGCATCCTCCTACCACAACCTTCCAGAGTGCTAGGATTACAGGTTAAGCCACCACTCCGGACCCTCCAACCTGATATTTTTTTTTTTTTTTTTTTGTAGAGACAGAGTCTCACCTTATCGCCCTCGATAGAGTGCTGTGGCATCACACAGCTCACAGCAACCTCCAACTCCTGGGCTTAGGTGATTCTCTTGCCTCAGCCTCCCGAGTAGCTGGGACTACAGGCGCCTGCTACATCACCAGGCTCTTTTTTTGTTGCAGTTTGGCCGGGGTCAGGTTCGAACTCGCCACCCTTGGTATATAGGGCTGGCACCCTACCCATTAAGCCACAGGCACTGCCCCAAGAACTACAGTTTTAATTTCAGCACCATTCACTGTATACGTGTTTCTTCTTTATATCTACTTTCTCTATTATGAGTTCTCAGCTCGAAAATATTCACCTTTATATTAAAAGAGAACATATTACCCCATTATCTGTGATCCAAGCCTTACAGCCTTCTGACTTGTTGGCGAATAGTTAGACAAATAAACACATTGACCAATTATGCTAAGTCACTGCACATGTGTTCACCCCCTCATTTCTTGGAAATTGGCATTCAGAGATAAAAGACCCCATTCTGAGATCACAATCCACCCAAGCCAGTGCTCACCCAAGAGCTCACCAGACTTGTGTTCTCTTAACTAATTTCCTGAAACTGAAGTCCTGAGATGGTCTAAGCTCCTGTTCATTAAGTATTGATTACTGTTTTTATGGTTGAAAGAAGGAAAATTCTTGGAAATATGAGAAGCAAATAAGATCAAAGAAAAGCAAAAAAAGATAGAAGAGATGTTTTTAAATGTGTACTGTATATTTTCTTTCATTAAAGAGTTCTTGTCATAGCCTTCCAACAAAAAATCTGAGGGTAATATGTGAGGATTGTAGATGTGTTTTCTCTGAGCCCTAAGCCCAGACCTTTTTTTATTGAGATGTTGGGATAAAATATTTGCCAAAATAATGTTATTTAGTTATTGTCCAAGCTTAATAAATTTAGCGGTAATATTGGAATAGAGAACAGTCCATGCAAATGTAGTTCCAGTAGTTCCAGAAGGCTCCAAAACCATGTCGTCAGGGATCAGCTTTCCTTAGATTTGTTTGGGGTAAATTCTGGGCAGTTCCTTCTCTAAACTAGTATTACATAGTAAACATATTAATAGTAAAATAAAAATAAATATTGGAAAATAGTTAAAATAGTACATACTGAAATCTTATAAGATATGATTTTTTTAAATTTTGGAATGAGAAGACATCACTTTAAAAAAGTAAAAATCTAGGTAAGGAGACAAAACAGTAAAGGAAAAGAATAGTAAACAGTGCAAAATAAAACAAAAACAAGGAATATCTCTTTTTTTTAATTTTCAAGACTAATTTTCTTATGACTAATATCCAAAGGAAACTCAAATTGATGAGGTTTAACAAATACTTCATTCTTGGGTCATGCCTGTGGCTCAAGGAGTAGGGTGCTGGCCCCATATACCAGAGGTGGTGGGTTCAAACCTGGTCCCAGCCATAAACTGGAAAAAAAGAAAAAAAAGATTTCATTTTTATGACACCTCTTGAAAAATAAAGTCACCATAAGACCCAGAAGAGAAATTAAAAAAATATGTATCTCCACATACAGCCTTTACACCAATTTTTGTAGCAGCATTGTTAATGATGGACAACAAATGCAAACAACCCAAATGTGTATGGACTGATGAATGGATAAATAAAATGAAATGTAAGCATACAAAAAATATTATTTGGTCACGAACACATGCCACATTATGAATGAACTCTGAAAACAATATGCTTAGTGAAAGGAACTATTCCCCAAACGCCACATATTGTATGATTCCAATTATATTAAAAGTCCAGAATACACAAATATACAGACACACAAAGTAAATTATTGGTTTTCAGGACTGAAGGTCAGGTCAATGGAGAGTAGCTGTTACTGCATACAGGATTTATTTTTGGTGTGTTGAAATTATGCTAAAATTAGATAATGTTGTAACTGTAGATCTATGCAAATATAGTAAAAACCACTTTACTATATGATATGTATGTGGAAAAGATATGATTTTTATGATTTTTCACTAAAACTATTATAAATGAGAGATGAATTTCAATGACATCTCAGTAAAGTTTATATAAATGAATATAATTGAAACCCCAAATGTGGGTAATTTATATGAGGGTATAACATAAATAGCATTTTTGACCAAATGGATTTGTAACAATGCTGTCTATTTGAAATTCTAGCCTTAATGAGCTCAGAATCAGTGGATAGAGACAAATTTTACTATGGATAATTATTGTCATAGGATATGGGCAAAGTTCAAAAATACATAGAATCAGTTAGAATGAGAGACCAATCAGGAGCACAGAGAAAAGAGGACCTGTAAAATTGATACTTAAAAGTTAGTTGAAGTTTTTCAGGATAGCAAACACAAGAGTGAGAAGACAGCCCTCCCAATAAAGGTTATATGGAATTCATACAGAACCACACAGATAGGTTATGATTTAAATATACTTGCTAAGATGCTATTGACTCAAAATGCTGTGAGAGATCACAGAAAGTGTTACCAGGAAGGTTGGAGTAGCCCCTTGGAGAAGGCAACATTTTATGGAAACCTGAAAATTGTATCATCTCATGAGTGCTTTCTGTTTGCTCAGAAAGGGGAAAGTTTTTCATTTTTATTGTAGAGTTCAGGGAATACTCTGACTCTTAAGATGCATAAAAGTCATTCGTATGGACAAGAAAAAGATTTTTTTCCAAATTATTCTTTAAACATTGTGCTGAGTTTCATGTGGACATTGATGTGGAGTGAGGGCTTTCTGCCTTACTGATCAGCTCTCAGTCCAGTCCTTATCTATTCAAGAATGTGTTTTGGATCTCGTGGCTACTGCTCCAGTCACACTTTAAGTTAAAAAGAAATATAGATTTTAAGTGCTCAAGCCAAAATCATACTGAATAGAAACTTTATTTCTGATAGTCATAAGATTTAGAAAACCATTTAAAAGGCAGTTTAATGAAAGAAATAGATAAAGGAGCACAAGAGAGGGAAGAAGGGACGAAGAGAAGGTGAAAAGTGGCTTTCTATTTATCATGACATCTTTCTACGTGTGCCCTTATTTCTTATCTACAATGAAAGCTTTGTGAGAGCAACAATTAAATCCTACATTTCCCAGAGTCTCTCCACAATGTTTTACACATCATTTGGACATGGCAATCTGAGAGATGAAAGCCTGTCAACACTCACATCCTATTTAGGTTACAGTACAATTAAAAAATGAGCTTGTTTCCAAAAATTTTAAAGGAAATTTCAGATGTGGATTTTAATTTGCAACCCCTCTCAGAATTCACAATTTATGGCATCACTGGACCTGTGTTCTTGCATGAAGATCAAAAAACAAACAAAAACATTGAGTGGCTGCTGCTGTCTGTCAATGGGACACTTACTAATAATTCAGCACAGGTCTCCTGTGTCCACATTAGCTCACAGACCTACCTGTATGGTAAGGGTGTCTGAGTTTAGACCCTGACACATAGGAGGTTCTGGTGGAATATGTAGCAGCTGATTGATTACTCAAGGTCAAATTGAGAAACTTGAGACAACTATATCGGCCTCTAATAAATTCTGACAGTTTTTCTTTGCTATTTATTCCTTTATGTCTCCCACCTTAGCCTAAGTTCAGAAACGTGATCACTGCCATCTATGAATTACAGTAATTTTGTCAGGGAATATTGCTTTCGGTCGTCTAGAAGAGGAGGAGGTTCTATGCCAGAACCATTAGTTTCAGAGGAACAAAAAATGCTCATTCATAATTTTTTGTGTGTGGTCTATGAGCTGTAAAGACCATTTAAGGTCACCACTTCATGAAGTAGTAGGTAAACATTTAAGAGGTAAATACTTTTATCCATCTTTGCTTCTAGCAAAGAACTAGAACATGAAAACTCCAGAGAGCTGGCTTGATATATGTTTTCACTTTATTATTTTCCCTGAGCTGAGTTCTCAGTAATGCTCTGCATTAGGTACAGGTAACTGGATTATGTTCTGTATGAGGAAAGAAAAGTAGATACATCTTTGAAGCCATTATATGTATGACAGAGAGAAAGAGAGGAGGTGGGAAGAAACAGGCCTCATTCTCCGTTTATGAGAGAAACTTTTACCCCTAGGATGATAACCATGTATGTTAATGTGTGAATTTACAGACAAGTTGAACCAAGAACTGAAAAAAAAATGGAGCATATGTATTAATATATGAGAGTTGACATATATATCAGAGGTTGTATACCATATCCAATTTTCAGATTTTTTTTCTGTTAATTATAGTTTAATGCCACAGTTTCTTCATATATTTGTCCATTTAGTAGTTTTTGGTATGTTGGTTGTGGGTATGCCAACTTGATATATGTCAGTTGATGATAATTCTAATTTGAAGTTAGAGTTTTATTTTTTATTTTATTTGAAAACTTAAAAAGATACTTTATTGATGGGGAGGCTGACCATTTTTTATGTTTGTTTTTATTTAAGAAATACTGTAGGTAGGGGTGATGTTATGTTGCTTTTGAGCCAGAATATTTAATTCACTGTATGAAACTCCCCAGGATTCCCTATGCCCTCTCATTACTGCTAGCAGTGTTTGAGGTAGTAGGACCTGTATCATGGGCCCTAAAGTAAAGACAGCATGGAAAAGAGAGGTGTCATGAACGTGTGGTATAGCAAGAAATAAAACTTTTGTAATTTAAGAGACTGAGACTTTATGGGTGCGTCTTACTGCAGTAACATTTGGCCTATATTTGAAGTTGGCTTCCTTTGTTAAGAATACTTAGTCATGTAAGTACCATGTGCTAACTGATTGCACCACTGGAGCTCTAAGAATACTTAGTCATTCCCTAGAGTTTTCATGGTATTCAATTTTACATACAACTTCCATTTCTCTAATTATGCTGCTTTTCAATTATTTAGGTAAATAGCTTACCCTTCTCTTACATATTTGCATTTTGTACTAACTATGTGAACCTGCCAATGTTTAACACAATAACTAATATGATTTCCTGAACTGAAATAAAAAAATCAATCTGTAGCCTTCCCATGACAGGAAATGAGCACCGATGATTCAGGGATATATCTATTATGGGTTGATCTGTATTACCCCCCCCCCAAATATGTAGAATCTTACCTCTCAGTTTCTCAGAAGATGCCCTTATGTGGAAATAAGGTTGACATAGATACAATTAGGTAAGATGAAGTAATACAAGACTAGGGTTGGGTCCTATTCCAGTATGACTGGTATCTTTATGATAAGAAGGGAATTTAGACACAGACACACACACAAAATAAAATGATGTGAAGACATACAGTGAGAAGAACTCCATGGGAGATTACAGCAGAGATTAGAGTTACACAACCATAAGCCAAGGTACCTGGGGCAACCAGAAACCGAAGAGCAAGACCTCCCCTAGAAGCTGTAGAGGAAGCATGGATCTGTGAATACCTCAATTTCAGAATTCTAAACCCCCAACCTTGACAGACTAAATTTTAGTTGTTTTAAGCCACTCAGCTTATGGAACGATGTTATGGAAGCCCTAATAAACTAAGGATTCTTTATAGTGCTGCAATACTGTCATAATATTCAGGTGCCTCTGCTAGATCCTGAGAATACATAAATGGTAAAACAATCTTATGAGTTCATACAAGAGAGAGAAAACATCTTGGTTAGGGATACTCATATTTTATAAAACTATAATTTTCCAAAGTGTAACTTATTCAACTGTAGTAAATGCTAACACATACAATTATTGAGCCTTTCGAAAGTATAGAGGCATAACCTAGTCCATGTGAAAAATGGATGATTTTCCTTGAAGAAGTAACTTTTAAATTGGAGCCCTGGAAGCCTTCATAGAAGTCTTACCTTTCATCATCAAGTCCTGTCTGAGTAGAATTATAGAATGGAGGGTGAAACTATGATACAGATACTTTCTCAGGAAGTATTTAGGGAGGAAAGTTGGAAGGAATGGAGGAAGAAAGGAAAGAAGGAAGCAAGAAAGGAAGGAAGGAAGAAAGGGAGGAAGGGAGGGAAAAACAGGAAAGGAAGAAAAAGGGAGGAGAGAAAAGGGAAAGAACAGAAGAAAAGGACGAAGGTGAGATGAACTATTAAAGCAATAAATGTGTGTCCCGAATTCAAGAAAAACAAAACAAAAAACAAATATTGTCTCACTGATCGTAGATACCCTTTTATCTCTATATAGGGACAGGAAGATCCTTATATATGTGAGTAGAAGGGGCACATATGTGTGTGCATGTATGCATATATATAGATACACACACACACATACACACTTACTTTTACCAATAAGAAGAGTTAACACTTTTATTCCAATAACAGTTGAAAAGATAATTTGCAAATAGAGGAATTTCTTTTTCTATTTCAGATCAATATGAGGGTACAAATGTTTAAGTTACATTCTTTTGTTTCTAAGGTAAAGTTCAAGTTGTGGTTAAGGAATTTCTTAAATTTTCACTGAAGCCTTCTATAAGCATATTGAGTTTGTAAGTTGACGTACTTGTCATAAAGAAGAGAATTTATTTTTCATGCAATTGGTGTCAGAGATTTCCCCCATCAATCATTCAAAGGCATTTTGATACATCTTTTTAATTTGGTCTCTACTTTTAACCTAAAATTCTAGAGGTAGCTTCTAATCTGGACTAAAATAATGCAATTGAATTCTAGAGGTAGCTTCTAATCTTAGACTAAAATAATGAAATTGAATTTTTGAAATGTATACGACAAATAGAATTAAAGCCTGTTGAAATTTAAATATTTATATTTATCTCTTTTAATCAGAAAATAATTATGAAATGAATATTATATGTGAGTTTATTTTACTAGCTTTTTCTCAAGGTGTTGAATATACAAACATGGTAGAAGAGGTAAAAATAGATTGACAACAAAACACATACTCCACATATAGTGTATGATTAATACTATAAATATATATATTTTTACAAAGAACTTTAGGATCACAGAGAGGACATCTAAACCACCCAGGGAACTCAGGAAAAGCACCCTATAATGATTGCCTTTGAATTTATCATAAGGTTAAGGTGCTAATCAAAAAACTAAATTAGGAAATTCATTGCAGCAGAAAGAAAATTATTATAAGTTTTGGGCATTTTTTAGGTCACCTAAACTGATAAACATCAATCCAATCCATTGCTAAAGTAGAGATAATAATCCCAGTGCAATAAATTCTACAAAGCAAGAAATGTTTTCTACTATGATATAAATATTCTTAAGCTGAAGATATATGTAGCACCTACTTTAATTCCATGAAAATCTTTTTTTCCTTCTAAAGTAATTATTAAGCATCAACCAAATTTTCTGTCCTGAGGTAATAATGTGAATGACCCCAGAATATATGAGTGAAAGTCCTTCAGGAAATTTTTTTCTCAAGAAATAATATTGTGAATAAAGCATACATATAACAGCACATAGAGACAAATATATATATATCAGGGTGAAATGCTGACTACTTGGGAATAAAATTGTTGACAAAAAATGGCCAGGTTCATGAGTGAAGTCAGGGAGTCAAAATGGCTAAATATCTCAAGAACAACTTTTGGAATGTCAAATCAAGTTGTAGGTAAATAATAAAATATTGATACATTATTATAATATATATTATACACAATGTCGAAGTATAAGTAATACCTACATTTTAAAAGCATGGAGTTATTAAAGAGGAATATTAAAATGACAATAGTATGAATAATAAAGAATCTAATAAAAATGTATACAACATGAATGATCACATGAGTACTTTAAGCTAGAATGAAAGGGTGTAGAATGAAAATAATTAGAATAGAGATGAAGATAATTTGGACAGACTTAGCACCAGAAAGTATACAGCACATGAAAGAATAAACAAAATTAGAACAGAAGAAATTATCCCAAAGGAAAAATAGGAGGAAAAAAACAGACATAATACCTGTTAGGGAAAAAAGTCCACTGACCTTGTATTTGTGAATCTGAGCCGGAGATGAAGAAAAGTTGAGACAGAGAAAATACTGGAGGAAATATTGGTTGAAATGTTTTCAAATTTGATAAAAATTATTAATTATAGATTGGAGAAATTCAGCTTCAGGTAACTCCAATCAGAGTTCAAAACATGCACGCACACACTCACACACACACACACAACAATTTAGATTAAAAGAACCTCTTGAAAGTTGCCAGAGATTCCGATACCTGAGAGACTTTAATACATTTTACATTAGTAAAAAAAAAAAATGGTGTCCAGAGAAAAGATGCCTCCATAGTCTTAGCAGTTTGAAAGCCAGAGATGGGAGGACTTAAAGACCAGCCTGAGCAACAAAGCAAGATCCAGCTCTACAAAAAGTAGAAAATATTTTTGAGACCAAAATATGTGTTTTGGATATCTTTGGAAACATAACGTTTTGTAGGATAACATGATAGCAGTAACGATTGAATGCACATTTTAAAAAAAGTAAAAAAAAAAAAAAGAATTTATAGTGGTAAAAGGAGTGGTGTCCAAGAAATACAGTTATCATAAAAATTATCTAGGCCCCTTGAAGACATAAATGCTAAATAAGCCAGACACAAAGAGTCAAATATTATATGATTCCACTAATATGAGAACATTGACATACCATAATTCATAGAGATAGAAAATAGAATTATAGGCTCAGTGCCTGTAGCACAGTGGTTACGGCACTGGCCACATGCACCCAGGCAGGCTGGCATGTTCTAACCTGGCCTGAGCCAGCTTAACAACAATGAAAACTGCACCAACAAGAACAACAACAACAACAGAATAGCCAGGCATTGTGGTGGGCGCCTGTAGTCCCAGCTACTTGGGAGGCTGAGGCAAGAGAATCGCTTAAGCCCAAGAGTTTGAGGTTGCTATGAGCTGTGATGCTATGGCACTCTACCAAGAGTGACATAGTTAGACTCTGTCTAAAACAAAAAAGAAGAAAGAAAGAAAGATATAGAATAATAGTTGTCTGTGGCTTGATGGAGGGATAATGGGGAGTTATTGTTTAATGGAAATGGATGAAAGTAATGGTTGTACAACATTTGGCATGTAATGCCACACAACTATACTTTAAAATGGTTAAAATGATAAATCTTATGTATATTTTATTAGATTTTAATGTATTTTTTACCTACATTAAATGTGAGGATAAGGCAAACCCAGTAGCTAATACCTTTGGAGAAACCTTTAGAGAAATTCTCTTTCTTCACTCCTGAAGCGTTCCAAACAATATAATGATTTGTGATTCTAATGTCTCAAAATGGAGTCTCTCCTGTCAAGTAGCCTTGAGTCCACAGTGAAGTGGCCCTTCCTCAGAAGTGATAAACAAACAAGTAATGGACTAGGGTGATAAAATACCTGTTGTTGTGGAGAACCACCTGAAACCTGAAAGGAACTGAGAGAAAGTGAAAGGTGGCTCAGATCGGGAGAATGGATGCATCTGGGAGGATCATAAAAGCAGCAAAGACCCAATCTTGTCTGAGATACGTTCAGAGGTTGCTTGGTAGAGTCAGCTTCTCCCAATTTAGGCTTCTGCCACTGAAGGTTCTACCCAAGAGAAGCAGTGATCACTCAACTGACTTGTGTCCAAAGGACTTCTGGACCCAGTCAACCCATCTGTCCATGCATTGGTCTCCCAAGCCATCTCTGTTATTCATTTCCCCCTTTTATTACTGCATGTATGTTCAGTATTAATTACATGATTTATGCTGTGTGAAGACCTCTGAATCAATTGAATTTGAGGAAAAAAAAAAGAAAACAATTTTGAGTGTAGTTGTGGGTGACTTTGCTCTTACCTACTTAGGAGTCTGAGACAGGAACATCCCTTGAGCCCAGTACTTCAAGGTTATAGTGAGTTATGATGTTGCCATTGCATTCTAGCAGGTCAACAGAGCAAAGACCATATCTCAAAAACAGAAAAATGAAAAATAAAAACAGCAAAATTTTTTATTAGGCATAGAAAAAGACATAATTCATAAAATTACGGGGCCAAAAAAAAAAAGTCAAAAAAAAAAAAAAAAGAAAAAATCCTACATAATAAATGAAAATCATCTTGAATATGCCAACAAAATGTTTTTAAAAGAAGAAATTGTAGTTATAGAATACTTTTTTCAACAAAAATATCATTCAAAAATAAAGGTAAAGTAACTTTGAACCTTAGCTAAGTAAGGAAACTAGCAAATCCTCTCTCAAAAACCAGCTATGAAATGGACAAAACTAAAGAAAACCCCAACAATTTAAGCACATTGAAAATCATTCAAATGAAGGGATCTGAAAAGCATTTATACTTGAAAAACTGTGCAACTCAGAGAATAGTGGAAGTCTTTGGCATTCTTGCCTGAGGATGCTGTCACTGCCACCCTTGCATTTTTAAGGTTAGCATGGACATCATTCCAGGGCTGGGAAGAGAATGAGACGCAACAATTTTTATCAAAATTGTCTGATTCATTGTGGAGAAGTGGATATGCCTGTGCCTGATACCCCTGTCAATGGAAATGAGGGTCCAAATGTCAGGCAAATGGGGAAAGTCAAAGTAATTTTTAGCTATAGTTATTGTAAGTATTATAATAAGCATATTCCCGGTTGAGATTGTGCACATGTACAATGAAAATAAGAAAGGACCAGCAGTAATCATACACTCATGATTGATGTTAAGGCTAAATGAATGTATGGCCTACATGAAATGGCCTATAGATATAAAAGCTGGAAAAGAAGTGAATGTTACAAGTATTCCCTTCCTCATACCAAGTGTGATGGTAGACCACAAAAGGCACACAGCCTCATGTTGTTTCAGCAAAGAATATGACAATTCTTAGGAAGTAAGATTTACAAACAAAAAAATTATTATTAAAATAAACAGAGATGTCAGTGTTTGCAGATAGTGGATGATATATTTCAGAGACATAGGACTGATAAGGATATGCTATTAACAAACAAATAACAACAACCAGAAAACTCAGCAAACCACCTTCATTAGAAAAAAAATAAAAACTTAATCCATAGTGAGTACAATATATTATTTAATATGTTCAATTTTTAGCAAAAACCTGTGACTTATAAGAAAATGTATATAATGAAATGTCTTCAAGTAATAAAAGTAGTTAATAAACTCAAATTCTACAAAAACTAAAAAAACAGTAGCTAGATGTGATGGTGCACACCTGTACCCTTAGTTTCTCAAGAAGATAGGGTTAAAAGATTGTTTGAGCACAGGAGCTTGAGGTTACAGTGAAATATGATAACACCACTGTACTCTAGCCTAGGCAACAGGGAGAGATTCTGTATGAGAAGAAAAAAATGTCCTTAATGAAATCTGTCTCTACGTGTTTCCAAGTATTGGATTTATCAAACTACAACATCCAAATAGCTATTATAAAAAATTTTCAAAGAACTAACGACAACCATTTGTGAATTGAAGGAAAACATGACAACAAATAGAGAATTATTTCAGTAAGGAGATATACATTATTTTTAAAAGAATCAAAATATAGGGCGGTGCCTGTGGCTCAGTGGGTAGGGTGCTGGCCCCATATGCTGTAGGTGGAGGGTTCAAACCCAGCCCCGGCCAAAAAAAACTGCAAAAAAAAAAAAAAAAAAAGAATCAAAATATATTTTGTAGCTGAAAAGTACTAAAACATGAAAAATAAAAAAGTCACCAGTTGGACTCAAAAGAAGACTTAATATAGTAAAAGAAAGAAGCAGTGCCCCTAAATAAAACACAGAAAAGGAAACAATTGAATAGAATATCAATCAGAGATCAGAGGGACAACGTCAAGCATACCAAATACTTGTTTATGTAATGAAAGTCCCGGAAAAAAGATGAGAAGGAGAAAGGGCTAGAAAACATTTTAAGAATCATGGCTTAAAACTTCCCAATATCATATAATGAAAACCCTTTAATATTTATACTCAAGAAGCTCAAATGACTTCATGTAGAATAAATGTAAACAGATAGCCACAAGAACATTATAGTCGAACTGTTGAAAGTCAAAGGCAAAGAGAAAATGTAAAAGATGATAAGACAAAAAACAGCTTGTGAAGGCATGCATTGACATGACTAACCCATGACTTCAGTGCTGAAACAATAGAGACCAGAAGACAGTAGATTGACATGTACAATTTAACAATAAAAAAATCAATGAGAAATTCTATATCCAATAGAATTCTTCAAAATGAATAGAAATTCATATAGAATTCATATAGAAATTCTATATCCAATAAATCCTTCAAAATGTGATGGTAAAATAAAGGCATTATCAAAAAACATTTGAGAAAATGCACCGTTATCAGGTGTGCCCTAAGAAGAAATACTAAATCAAGTCCTTCTGGATAAAAGAAAATGACACACCTGGTAAATCAAATCTGCAGGAAGAAATGGTAGCTATTTAAGTTAACATAAAAATAGGGCATTAATGTAATTTTCTCATTTATTGTGTGTATAAAGCTCTAAAATATATGAGATGGAACAAAGTTGTTATCATGTCACATTATAACTGGTTGTAGCTCTCTATAGATGTAATATATATGTGAAAATAATAGAAGAAAGCAGGAGCAGAAAATTGTGTTGTAACAGACTAACATTTAAATATGTTTTTCTTAATACAAAAATACTTTTCTATATTTCATCAGAACTACTTTTAATTATTCTATAGTAGATTGTGATTAGTTAAGATGCATTTTGTCATCCCTGGAGCAGCCATTAAGAAAATAATTCAAAAATAAACAATAAAATAGTCCACAGATGATAAATTACTGATACTAAATCATAATTATTGAACACAAAATAGACACTAACTGCAGAGAAGAAAGAAACAACAAAGTATGCCTATGGACAAGGTCAATGCAGCCATGCCAAATACTACAATTGAGATAGATGATTTAAACATTCCAATAGTTAAAGCATGATAGAGTTAATGAAAAAGCAAGAACCACCTATTTACTATTAAAAGTGGTATTTATTTACTTATTTATTGACACAAAGTCTCACTCTGTAGCCCTAGTGTTATGGTCTCAGCCTAGCACAGCAACTTCAAAGTCCTGGGTTCAGGTAATTCTCCTGCTTCAGCCTCTTGAGTAGCAGACTGCAGGCAGCCACTATAATACTCAGCTCACATTTCTGTTTTCAGCTGAGACGGGGTTTCACTCTTGCTCGGGTTGGTCTCAAACTCCTGATCTCAAGGGATCCTCCTGACTCAGCCTCCCAGAGTGTTGGAATTATAGGCATGGGCCACCATGCCTGGTCAAAAGTAGCACACTTTAAATTTAATTACACAATTAGGTTAAAAATAAGAGAATGGAAAAATTTATACTACATAAATAGTAATGATAAGAAAGCTGAAGAATCTATAATAGACAAAACAGTCTTTGTGTTATCTCACAATCCTGCACAAGGAGGGAGGGTTGACCTGAGTGGAAATGGTGGGAAAAGGAAAAATTAAAAACAAGAAAGACACAGAGAGGCAAAGAAAGACAGGAGATGAGGGATAGAATGGCATCAGGAGGACTGATGCAGCTGATGGCTACAGCCAGCATCTGAACAGTTAATAAAAATAAACATTTTTATTTATACAACAGCATCTTATCAAGGTTACATAAATCTAAGTCTATGAGGTAGAGACCAGCCTTAAAGATGAAAAACTGTATGCCTGCTGATAACAAGAAAGTTTGCATTGGCTACGTGACTCCTGGCAGGTGGAAAGAATGTTGTTAAAGGAGGAGAAGTGGTAGGGAGTCACTTTCTGAGTATTTCTGAGGCTGTGGGGGTCCTGCTGCCCATAGCCCACTCCCCACAGTGTTAAAAAATATTACTAAATATAATGATGCTAATAAGATAGTAATGATACAAATTTGATCAGTATCAACACTTTAGAAAGATATAAAATCATAAATATTCACCTAATAACAAAGCCTGGAAACAAATTAAAGAAAAAAATATATAATAGAATTTAAGAGAAGAAATAAACTGCTAAATGTTAAACTTTACAGATTTATATGCTCTAATTTCGATGACTGATAGGGCAACAAGACAGAAAATCTTCATGAATGAGGAAGACTTGAGCAACATATAAACCTAATTAATGTAGTTAACACATTAAAAACACTGCACTCAACGAATGAGTACTACATGTTCTTTTCAAGCACACATGGAGTGATTTCCAGGTTAGATACTACATGCTAGTCCCAAACTCAAGTATAAATTAAGAGCATTATAATCATACAAAGTAGGTTTTTCAATAACAAAAAAAAATCAGAAATCAATGATAGAAAGATGTCAAGGAAGTCTCAAGATATTTGGAAATTTTTTAAGTATTAATATTTACAAACAAACCAAGAGTCAAAAAAGAAATCATAAAAATCAACAAAGTTCTAAAAATATGTCAATATAAAAATAAAATTTACTTCAACAAACAAGCATAAAAACACAATATCACTATCAGAATAAAATACTTACAAATAAATTAAGTAGAAGTGTTAAGACTTGTGCAGTGCAAACTACAAAGTTTCCTGAAGAAAATAAAAAAAAAATGTAAAGAAAATGAGAAGGAATTTTAGGCTGGAAGACAAAATATTTTCAAAATGGAAATTCTCCTCAAATTCAACAAAATTGCTACCCAAATTATATGAAGATTTCTGCAGAATTGATATGCTACACCCAAAATATATATGAAAAAGCAAAAAGCACAGAATGTCCGAAAATATTTGAAAAAGAATAAGTAGGAACTACTTTCTGGGGGCAGAGCAAGTCAAAAATTGACTCAAGATATGTAAAAGATTTAAATCTAAGACATTAAATGATAAAAATCCTAGCAGAAAGTATGGGAAAAACTCTTCAGGATGCAGCCTGGAGAAAGATTTTATAAAGAAGACTTCAGCAGCATCTGCAGCTTTGAGACTTTGTTATGTGGGCTAGTCTCACTAGGGTTAGGTGATATCTCAATGCTATTATTAATAATCGAGATAGTTATTTATTTATTTATTTTCTGTAGAAACCAGGTCTTGCTATGTTGCTAAGGCTCATGACAAATTCCTGGAATTAAGGGTTTCTTCTTTGCTGAATTCCACAAGTGCTGGTATTACATGTATGAGTCACGGTTTTGGAAACAGAACAGGTTAATTTTTCAATACAAAATTTAGTGTGGGAAGAATTACACTAAAAACAAAAAAGAAGACTTCAGTAGTAACAACAAAAACAAAAATAAACAAATAGGATTTAATAAAACCGAAAAACTTTTGCATAGCTAAGGATACAACTATCAAAGAAAATAGACAACCTTCAGAATGGGAAAAGATATTTGCATGTTATGAATCTGATTAAAGCTTGATAACTAGGATTTATAGGAATATCAAATTAATCAACAAAAGTGCAAACAATCCCTTCTATCACTGGGCAGGAGACATAACCAGAACCTTCTCTGAGGAAGACAGATGAATGGCTAACAAACATAAGTAAAAATGCTCATTGTCCCTAATCATCAGAGAAATGTTAATCAAAACCACGCTGAGATATTGCTTAACCCTAGTAAGAATATCCCACATCACAAAGTCCCAGAATTGTGGATGCTGGCACAGTTTTGTAGAGAGAGAGGAAACTTTTACACCGTTGGTGGGACTGTAAATTAATGCAGCCACATTGGAAAGAAGTTTCAAAAATCCTGAGCGTCACCTGTGGCTCTGTGTGTAGGGTGCCAGCCCATATACTGAGGGTAGTGGGTTCAAATCTGGTCCTGGTCAGCTAAAAAAAATAAAAACAGCAGAGAAGCTTGGAAAATCCTCCAATAACTCAAATTAGATCTCCCGTTTGACCCCACAATCCCACTACTAGGCACATACAGAGAAGAAAGAAAATTCTTTTATTTGCACTAGATTGTTTATCACAACTCAATTTACAATAGCCAAGATGGGGAAACAACATAAATGCCCATCAACTCAGGAATGGATTAACTGTGGTATTATTCAGTACTGTTCAGCTATAAGAATAGATAGTGACTTTAAATCTTCAGCTGTAAGAATAGATAGTGCAGTACTATTCAGCTGTAAGAATAGTGACTTTACATCTTTTGTATTAACCTGTATGGAGTTGAAACACATTTTCCTTAGTAAAGTATCATAAGAATGGAAAAGCAGATATCCAATGTACTCAGTTTTATCATGAAGCCAGTAGATTATCTAACTCACACCTATATAGGAGAAAAACTTAATTCTATTCAAGTTTAATAGAAGAGGAACAAGAGAGGAGAGGAGAGGAAGGGGGAATTGGTGGCTGGACATGGTAGCTCACTCCTATAATCCTAGACTTTGGTAGGTCAAAGCGAGTGGATTGCCTGAACTCATAGGTTGGAGAGCAGTCTGAGTCAGAGTGAGACCTCATCTCTAAAAATAGCCGGTATTGTGGGAGGCACCTGTAATCCCAGCTACTTGGGAGGCTGAGGCAAGAGAATGGCTTGAGCCCAAGAGTTTGAGGTTGCTGTGAGTTGTGATGGCATAGTACTCTACCGAAGGGGACCAAGTGAGACTCTGTCAAAACAAAAGGAAGGAAGGAAGGAGGAAGAAAGGAAGGGAGAGAAAAAAGGAAGGACAGAAGGAAGGAAGAGAATAGAAAGAAGGAAAAGGGGAAGGAAGAAAGAATGGGGGATTGGTGGACTGTATGGCACACCTTCTTTTGGGCTCAGGACACAAGTATAAGAGGGACTCCACCTGGCAAATTCATGTATTATAACTTAGTTGTTTATACCCTCACAATAACTTGAATTTTTTTTTTTAAAAGAAAAGGCATAGGTAAAAATTGTACATGATTTTATTTTGAAACTTACTGTAAAGACAGAATAATCAAGACAGTGTGGTATTGGCATAAAGTTAGATACCTAAATCAATGGAATAGAAGTGCAAGACCAGAAAAAAAACATTACTTGTAGGGTCAATTGATTTCTGGCAAAGGTTCCAAGACAATTCAATGGAAAGCAGATAGTCTTTTCAATAAATAGAGCTTAGACAATTGTTATCACATGCAAAAATGGTGAATTTAAAGACTTAACCTCAACTATACAAAAAAATTAATTCAAAATTAATCAGAAGCCTAGATGAAAAGCTATAACTATAAACTATCTAAATTACAATAAAGGAGAAAATCTTTAGGAATTCAGATTTGACAAATAATGCTTAGGTAATATACCAAAAGTATAACTCAATTTAGAATAAACTGATAAATTTGATATTATTATTAAATGACAGAATTAAGGAAAAAAAGACAAGCTACAAATAGGGGAAAATTATTTTCAGATATATATCTGATGAAAGCTTGTATCCTAAATACATAAAGGGTTGTTAAAAAGTACAAAAGACAAAAAAAAAGGTGGACAATCAGTTTTATATTCTTTTCACCAAAGAAGTTATAAGAATGACTATTAAACAAATTAAAATCCATCATTAGTATGTACAGAAATGCAAATTAAAACTATAATGAAATACCACTACACATCACACAACCATGGCTATACTCAAAAAGAGATAACCAGAAATAGGAATGATGTGGAGAAATTGCTGTCCTCACACATTCATGGTTAAATGGGTAAATGGGAAGCTTATATGGGATAGTCACCTTATAAAACTTTTGGCAATCTTATTAAAGTTAAAAGTAACCATAAATATGATCCAGCAAATCTAAACAGGGTGTGTACCTAAGGAAAATCAAATACAGGACCACATCAATATGTTAATAAGTGTTTTATTCATATAAGCCCCAAATTAGAACCAATTCAAATGTCCTTCAAATAATGAATGTACAAAAAAATTATATTCAGGGCGGCACCTGTGGCTCAGTGAGTAGGCCGCCAGCCTCCATATACTGAAGGTGGTGGGGTCAAGCCTGGCCTTGGCTGAACTGCAAAACAAAAAAATAGCCGGGCCTTGTGGTGGGCGCCTGTAGTCCCAGCTACTTGGGAGGCTGAGGCAAGAGAATCACCTAAGCCCCGGAATTGGAGGTTGCTGTGAGCTGTGTGATGCCATGGCACTCTACAGAGGGCGATAAAGTGAGACTCTGTCTCTACAAAAAAAAAAAAATTATATTCATACAAATGATATAACTTACCAATAAATAAAAATCAAATAATAGAGCATAGTACAACATAGATAAACCTCAAAGATCATTAGCTAAGTAAAAAGAAAATCCAGTTATCAACACATAAAATAATTGCTTTTTTTGAGTATGATTTCATTTTAATAAAAATGTGTTCATTGAAGCAATGCAAAATTATGGCATATAGCTTATCTTTTCATTTTTAATGAAATATCAAGGAAAACAAATTTATATAGATAAAAAGGTAAATGCTATCTATACATGGAAAAAAGTCAAATGCAAATGAGTACTATGAATCTGTTTGGTGTTACCACTGCCATGTTTACCGGAGTGGGGCATGCCAAAGTATGTGTTGGCCTTTGTCGATTTTTCCCCTATAAGTAATACGATAAAAAATTATATTACTTGAGTTCTACTTCTAAAAATAGTTTCTTATTTCTAAAGCATGATTTCCACATTTTTCAAATCAAGAATTATTAAAATTGTACTATATGATTTCTTGGCTCTTTAGTACCTTTTAGATTTGTCTTTCCATGCTGAAATTCTTTTAAAAACCATCCAAAGATATACTTGATGAAACTTATATCAGTGTGAGGTCATTTGCATTTTTGTCAAAAACATCTTATTTGTGAGGCAGATTTCTCTCAATATTTCAAAGCATATACTCTCACTGAATCCATCTGAATCCTTTGTAAATCATCCTTCTAAGCAAAATACTTTCATTTAAAAAAAGAACATTTCCTATACCCAATTTAACTTTTTGTGTTGAGCTCAAGCAATATAAAATATTAACTCAAATGGTAAATGTGAGGTGGAATTGTAAGGGAAAGCCAGGAAGATTAAATGGAAAATGGCTCTCTAAGATCTGATGTGTGGCATTAACTATGTAGCTCAACTGTGACTGAGAGGGAACAGCTGGTTCATTGCCCTTTGTAACAGGGAAACTAATGATAACTTTCATTTGTAAAGCAATGACAGGCACAATTTTTGATATAAAAAGTGTATTTTAATTGCTGTATAGAAACATATACAATTTTATTTCCCTAAAGAATTTTACAATTCATTCTCATGGTCTCAATTTGCACCACTATCACTTCCACTTATTATTTTCAAGATTACTATCATGCTCATTTGAAAGGGTAAGCTCTTCTTTGTTATTACCATATGCCTTAATGACAACACATTTTATTTCTATGTCTTGTAAATATTTCTTGAAGTATCTCAGATCTGGACAAAGAAAATCAGCCTGTTAAAGAGGAAGGGTTGCATATACAGTCACTTTGAATCTGTGGATTCTGTATCCACAGATTCAGCAAACTGTAAATCAAAAATATTTTTATTCATTCATTTATTTTTTATTAAATCATAAAGAGGTAGATCATGTATACATTAATGCATTTATGGGGTACAATGTGCTGATTTCATATACAATTTGGAATGCTTACATCATACTGGTTAATATATCCCTGACCTCCTTTACTTAATTATTGTGTTAAGACATTTATACTCTATACTAATAGATCTAACATATATCCTTGCAATATGCACCATTCATAATATATGGAGAAAGGAATATGCAGGTGAAAAATTTTGTACATCCTCAGCACAGATACAATTTTTAAAAATATTTTTGATATTTTTATATTCCTTACTCCATATATTATAAAACTGTT
>CAUYRH010070283.1:0-30042 GCA_963574655.1 Perodicticus potto
TCCCTCCCCTCCCGTGCCCCTTTCCCCATATTCTTGTGCTATAATTGGGTTATAGCCTTCATATGAAAGCTATAAATTAGCTTCATAGTAGGGCTGAGTACATTGGATACTTTTTCTTCCATTCTTGAGATACTTTGCTAAGAACATGTTACAGCTCCATCCATGTAAAACATGAAAGAGGCAAATATTAGTTATTGAAGAAAGAACAGTAGAACCTTTGTAAGTTGACCACCCAGGGCACTATAATAGACTGATCAACATACAGAGGAGGTCAATATAAGTGCACTAGGCTTACTATACCAACATGTATGTGTTGGGCATGTCTGATTTATGAAAATTAGGTCACCTTAAGGAGGTGGTCAATGTCAGGAGGTGGTCAGCTATGGAGGTTCTACCATATTTCACTTCAAGAGGCAATTCGTTCAGACCTAGCTCAGTTTGCACAGAAATGCCATAACAGCTACCTTAAAAAGTTGCCCAAAGTGCCTTATCTTACGTGTATGGATTATTTATAGAAATTATAAATCTCAGTGCATATATCTAATGATCACCATGAATATATCTGATTACAATGATGAATATATGATGATATATTATATTTATTATATATTCATGATATATTATATTTAACCATGAATATAGCTGATGATACATTCTGATAAACATGAATTAGTCTACATCTCTCCATTCGGGTAAAAGAGTAGGGAATCAACATATAACTTTGTGGAAAGTTTCCCACAATGTTAGGAAAATTAGCTAGTTCTTCAACTATTGTTATGGAGCAAAAGGAGATAAATCTTGAAATTCTTTAGTCCCTTCTTAGAGTTTCTAACAATGCAGAGGGCTGATGAAAATGCATTTACCTCTGAAGTTATTCTTTTTCTGTGATTCTGTCAATGCGTGAGAGTGAACACACATAAGCTTACGTAGTCCTGGGTAGAAGAAGGAGAAAGATGCATTTTGCTACCTCTGGCGACAGGAAGTCAATACGCCGTGCAGATATCAGGATAAAATGATGATGATCAAAGTTGATTTTAATACACAGAACATCTTTCCCCTAATACCATTCTTTGGGCAAAGTATATCAACTGGATCAGTTTTGGTACAATAAGTAGCAATAGTAAATTTTGCTGAAAATTACAGGCATACAATTATTCCTATTTCCATAGATAAACAAACATTCATAAGGTCTTGATAAGTTCTCGGGAACTTTAGCATAATAGAAATTATTCTCTAATTTTCTCTTTGGTACTTCAACAAAAAAAATAAAATTTAAAATACAACTAGATAGAAAGTTCCCAACTTTCTGGCATAGTTTCAGATGCACAAAGATCTAGAGATGTCATAAAATACTCCCTAAAGGTATTTCTCTATTGGTCTCATCCCTCACCACTACCATACGCACCCCTGTGTATTCATCTCCATAAGGTATTGTTCAATTAAAAGAGGATATGACAAAATAATATGTGTATGCTTTAGGTTTATTCATGAATATCTCAATTTTATTTTTTTTTTTTTATTTATTTTTTTGACCACTGAATCTAGCTACAAAGGCCCAAGGGGAAAGGTTCTATACAGGTACTTTTCACTATATATAATTTATACTAGAGATACTTTTTAAAGTAAAGACTTCGAAAATGCATTCAAAGTGTTTCAAGGAGTTGCTTCTTGTCACACAGAACATGGGAAAAGCCATCTCTGGAGCACTTTAACACAGGATAGGTCGTAGGAATTTTGGACTTTTTTCCTAAGCATTACAAGTTCCCCAGGCCTTGGTATGGTGAAGAGAATTCTCTCTGGGTAATCAGAAAAGAGGCATTGCTAGCCCTGGTTAAAAAGTCTGAATGTGCCTGAAAGTTGTAGGCCAGAAAAAATGGTAGAGAAAAATGAACTGCCAAAGACTTTCACACTGAAAATGAAGAGAGGATGTAATCACTATTGCTCAGAATCGGTCTCCTAAAATGAATGATTAACCAGGGACAGGGTCCAATGCATCACAATAGGACATATCAAAAGCCATTATACAGGGACAGCTGATGACAACAGCATTCAGAATGGGAAAAATGAAATTGCTGACTTCACATTAGTTATAGGAGAAAAACAACAACAGTAACAACAACAAAAAACTAATTTTCTAAAAAGAATGCACACTCAAAAAATATTACACCAAATCTAAAAGCACACCAAGATCATTAAGAGCTAAAGACAAGTGAATACATATTATAAGGCAAGGCTCGCAAAAGAGGCCACTTTTCTACCCAGCGTTATTAGAAAAGACCACTAAAAACACTAATTACAACAGAAATGTATACTAAAGAGAAGGGAGGGTATACCGCTCTTTATTCCCAGGTGAATTCTGTAGCCACAATGTTTTAGTATCACCAAAAATAAGTGAAATCTACACACATCCAATCTTGTTCAGATTTTCTTTAAAGGGACTGATTTTGCCTACCCAAAAGTTAATAATAATATAGTAGATCACAGTAACAGTACAGAATATAGGCTACAATATGAATTAGACGTGGTGCTCAGAAGAAGCTAAGCACAAAAGCACACATCTCTTTGCCCACTGAAGAATGTCAAGTCAAAGCCATTCTTGCCCTGATATGAGCAAGAATATTCTTAATCATCAAGGATAAAAACTCCATTTGTATATGTGTAGTACAGATGACTTGAAAAATAAAAAAGTCCCATTAAACATTGGAGAAAGACGATTGTTCATCGAATGTTCCACTAAAATATAAGGTTGAGATTACTGAACTAACGGAGCTCTAAAGTTCTTTCCAATCCTAATAGACTGAGTACCTATGACTCTATGGCATATACCTGAAAAAAAAAATCCTTCTCATAATTTAACTAATGCACAAGAAAGGCGTGATTAAATGCAGGAGTTTGCTCTTTAAGACAGAAATAACATATTCTATAGTGAAGAATGAAGAGAAAAGGTTTTGACAGGCAGATTTTAGAGTAGGAGAATTCCATGTGAAAGGGATAGCATGTACAGAGAAAAGTAGGTATGTAGGAAACCGTAAGATCCTACTGAGAAACTAAAGACAGCCTTGGTTTTAGAATACAGCATACGTCAGGTGGAAGAAGACTGGAAAATGACTCAGAAGGGGACGGTGGGGTCAGAGCAGAGACGACCATGAATTCAATCAGAAGAGAATGAACTAAGTTAAGCAAAGAGGAACGGTGTAAGTTTTCTGAGTAAAGGAGAAATACTTTCAGAGCTATATTTCAGAAATAAAAGTGTAGCGTCCGGGTGGTCTGAAAGAGGATTGCAACTTTGGGATAGAAAGGAGACTTTCTACACAGTGGGCTTTGCAGACTTCCCTCTTGGGCCACCTTCTCTATTTCTTCTGTATTTTAGCTCAAAGGCCACTTTTGAGCCATTTTAGTATCTCCACTCAAATGATGAACAGGCACAGCAAACTTAGCATGTCCCCCAATTTACACATCATCAAACCCGTCCCCCTCTCAAACCCACTTCCCTCTCATTTTCCTAGTCTTTGTTATCAGCACCACTGTTGATTCAGTGCCCCAGACAGAGGCCAGGCAGTCTCAACCCTCCCCGCTCTCTCCCACCTTTTCATCAGCCCTGCCACCATCCTACCTTCCATTTCCAATATCCCTGGTCTACTCCCTTAGGAAGTCTTGCTACCCTAACACGAAGATAACTGAACAGCCTGGGAGTACCCTGCAATGTGTCGGTGCTGAAGAAGGTCAGCAAGAATTCCGATGATCAAATCAAAGGCATGAGTTCAGAAGACCCAAGGATGACTGATACTAGATTTTCCACCCGTCTGGTACAATTGTGGCCTGAGAGTCAATAATTATGTTATTATGACCAATTATGCTATTGTAGGATAATTATGTCAATAATTATGTTAAATAATAGAAAACAGAGGAAGTGAAAGTTCTCAAACACAGAAGGTTGTGTTCTGATGTTTATCCACGGACTCAAGCAGACCTCTTCCGGGATTGCTAAAAATCCTTGATCACGCATAAGTGTAACAAAAAGAGACGTCGGTCCTTAGAAATGAATTCAATATGCTTTGTGACAGTGATGGTGATTCTGTTGGACACTTAGTGTACAGACATGGAGATTCACATATCATTTCTGAAATATCAGCATCTTGATGAAAATGAGTTCTGTTTTAAATTCCATAAACATATAGAGTGACTGGTAAAAAGGAGGGAGGGTGAGGCAGCCTTGTTAGATGCCGCTAAGGAGATGAATTTTTCTGCCATTCCTAGGAGAGGGACAGGCAGCGAAGGCTACTTTTAAGATCTCCACTTCAGACTCCAGACTTTTAAAAAGGAAAACAAGACAAAAACAAGCCACAGATCTGTTTCTGAAAAAGGATGGGTTCTGCCCAAGGAACTGAAGCATCAGAATGTGTAGATCTGACCTGTTTAGAACAGGTTTCGGCAGGTGTACGGTGAATCCCGTGTCCTGCTCAAGGCATTGTCAGTCTGAGGCCCACACCCACTGAAAATTCTCCCGAAACTGGAATTCAGGGCTGGCAGGAGATGGGGAGGGTGGGGAGGGTTGGCATCTGCTGCTCATCCTGAGGAGTCAGCGGAACGAGGCACAGGTTGGGTGATGCCTGCACCACCAGCTCAGATCTGGAGATAAAGAAGACAGGGCTTGGCACAGCAGTTCAAAGCTTGTCGTAGAGGTTTTAGAATGCCAGCCCCAAAGTGGCCAAAATGGACAAAAGGACAATGATCTTTAATGTGTGATTCTGCCATGGAAGTGTGACCTGGGATCATGCAAAGATCATTGTTCCATATAAGAAGAGCAGAGAGATCCCTGGCCAGTCTCTCAGAAGAAAAATTTCATAGACATCCCCATAACCATAAGGAAGTGTAATCAATCTTCTTCCGCTTTGCTTATAGAGAAGACGAATGTTTGTTATATGAGTGGCATCCACAAAGGAGAGGGCCAAAGAACGCATGGAGGGGGGTTCAGAAAGCAGTGCATCTTCCCCTTACATCTAGAGTAGTCAAAACCCATGGAGGGGAGAGAAAGGGGCAAAAACATCCTTCCAGAGATAACTCCCAGGTTGGAGCGCAGGCAGAGATGGTAGCCACCCTCCCACTCTCACCTCTAAACGTCAACAAATTTCAGAAAGGTGCCCAATTCCCACTGTGTGACCTAGACTCAGGGTACGGCAGTGATTCTGAGAAAGGAGAGAGCACAGCTGGAGACTCTGGGCAGCCTGTTACCTCCACCAGACTATCTGGTGTCTACCTTCTTCTGCTAAAGACCAATGTCCACCTCCCAAAGAGTGCAGGACTCATTAAAGATGGGAGCAACGGACAAAGCTGTGTTCAGCTTTCGTATGGATTCAGCCACGCTAAGACCATTTCTGGGGGAATTATCACACTCAGGAGGTCTTGGTTGGCCAGAACTGTTATAGGTATAAACATACATCTGCCACGTTATAGTATCCTGCAGAGTTGGATATAAAGAACTGGATGAGCGGTGCCTGTGGCTCAAAGGAGTAGGACACAGGCCCCATATATGGGAGGTGGCGGGTTCAAATCCAGCCCCGGCCAAACACTGCAAAAAAAAATTGGATGTCAATCAAACCTTACTGAAACTTATGTTCCCAGTTTACTAAGTAACTGTTAAAGATATTGACAAAGGAAATAAGTCTTGCTATGTCGATCTTCAAAGATAAACATAAATACAATCATGTATTTGTTCATAAGGAGATAATCTTTAAAACAATGTATATGAAATAGTTTAGGGGGGGTCTAATGGTGCATGTACATACTCATACAAGCATGTGTGATGTCTTAGAAATTCCCAGGAACTAAAATAAATGAATCATAAAGAGCAAGGCACCAACTTCTAATCATACTACCTCCCATCCCATCACACACAGCGCCTCACCCAGCAATCTGAATTGCATTTCCTCTGCTCCCAGCTTCATTTTGCAAACATGTAGTGGACTAGTCGACCTTTGATAAGCCTGTGGGATAAAGTTCTGAGTCATGTAGAATTCCCAAATTTGAAAAAACAGATCTATTTATGAAAGAGCTTGATGTTTACAAATCACAATTGTATGGAGTGTGGCATCACCCGAGTTTAATTCCACGTGACGAGTTAACAATCCTTCCAGTTTTCAATAAAATTTGATTTCTCACTTGAGGGCCACACCACAAAAGAAAGGGCTGAGCAACAAAGCCTTGCCTATGAGGCGCGAATGCTGGGTAATCAGTTATGATTTCTCGCTAGCTACTCATTAAGTTAACAATATGAACAGTATTTCATTTATCAAGGGCTAACCATGTATGGGACATTGTCCAAGTGAGAAGTAAAGGACTCAACTTCCAAACATTGATCACACCACTTCCCCCCTCCACGGCCTCTAAGGCTCTCAATGCATATGTCAAATGTTTTCTGCAGTAAAATGATACATTACTACATTTTAGAGATCCAGAGCTTAATGGGAAAAGTCAAAACTATCCATGTTAATAAAATATCTATTGTATGATGTAACTAAGCCCTTCCTAGTCTTGATCTGCCCTCTTCTCTAAAATTATAGTATTCACAACACACAGCTTTCCAGGAACAAGGGAAGTGAGTTAACCTATTAAGTACAAACTGTGTAAGAACTTTCATATACATCATCTCATTCCATCCACACCAGAGTCCCCTGCAGCAGTATTATTTTTCCTACCAACTAGTGAGGAAAAGGAATCTTAGAAAGACTTGTGGAGTTAGCTAAAATATCATACTTTTTGAAGACACAGACCTTGCTTTTTTCACTTATGTATTTGCATACGTGCAGTATCTATACACGAAATTTGCCTCAATAAATGGGCCAAATGCAAGAATTGGTACCTGGCGGGGACAGTGTCTTTACTGTTTACTATTGGGACAGCTAGATGCTCAAAGAAGGCTTGTGGAAGGAAGGGAGGGAGGGAGGGAAAGGAAGGAAGGAAGAAGAGAGGGAGGAAGATATTCCTCCTTCAAACCCCACTCTATCTAGCATTGAACACTAGGAGATTCTCTATCAACTTTGTACTTACATCAGCTAGCCGCATACCTGGCCCCCAGGGGCACTCAATAAATGCAGATTGGAGAAACTGAAATACCAAATTAAAAAACAGCTTCTCAAGAATGGAAGAAAAAGTATCCAATGTACTCAGCCCTAATATAGAGCTAATTTATCGCTTTCATATGAAGGCTAAAACCCAATTATAGCACAAGAATACAGGGAAAAGGGAAAGGGAGGGGAGGGGAGGGGGGAGAATTTCCTTTTCTAAAAGGCTGACTAGTATTCTATTGTGTGTATGGTCATCTCTCAGGACCCCTGTGGATATCAAAATACCCAGATCGATGTTCAATCCCTTATGTGAAATCACCTAGTATTTTCATATAACCTCATATATACTTTAAATCATCTCTAGATTACTTATACTACCTAATATGTTGCAAATGCTATGTAAACAGAATATTGTATTGCTTTTTAACTTATGTTAGCTTATATTATTTTATTATTTATTTTTTTCAAATTTTTTTATCCACACTTGGTTGACTCTGTGAATAAGGAAGCCGTAGATATGGAGTGCTGACTGTCTATAGCACATTTTCTTTATTCATTCATGTTAATAGACTCTTAGGTTTGTTCCATATATTGGCTATTGCAAATAATGCTTCAGTGAGCTTGAGAGTAAAGATATCAGTCCAACATACTGATTTTCTTTCCTATGGATGTATATCCAGAAATGGGATCATATGACTGTTCTATTTTTCATGTTTTGAAGAATGTTCATATTATTTTTAGTAATGCTCACACCAATCTTTATCCTCTGCAACACTGCCCAATGGTTTCTTTTTCTCCTCATCCTCACAAATACTTTTTGATAATAGTTATTTTCACAAGTGTGAGGTGTTATCTCGTTTTGATTTTCATTTCCCTGGCAATCAATAATATTGGATATTTTTTCACATGCTTAATCATTTATATGTTTTATTTTGAGAAATGTCTATTCAGGTTCTTTATCCACTTTTTAATTAGGTCATTCACTTCCTTACTATTGAGCTGTTTAAGATCCTTACATATATTAGATACTAACCCCTTGTTAATTGTATGGTTTGCAAATATCTTTTTCACAATCCATAGTTTATCTCTTCATCTCTTGATTATTTCTTTTGCCATTCAGAAACTTTTTAGTTTGATGTCATTCTTTTTGTTTATTTATTTTTATTTTTGTTATCTGTGGTTTGGGTGTCAAATCTAAAAACAACCATTGGCACAACTAATGTCAAGAAGTAATTTCTAGTAGTTTTATGGATACGGGTAATGTGTTTAAGTCCTTAATCCATATTGAGTTAACTTTTTGCATTAGTATAAGATTTCAACTTCATTTTTCTACACATAGATATTCAGTTTTCTCAACACCACTTATTGAAGAGACTATACTTTCCCCAATGTGTGTTCTTGGCATCTTTGTTGAAGATCAATTGTTTATAAATGTGTGATTTATTTCTGAGATCTGTATTCCATTCCATTGGTCACTATGTCTGCTTTTATATCAACACCAAGCTGTTTTGATTACTGTAGCTTTATAATATATTTTAACCTTTTATCAATTTAGAGGGTACACATGCAGATTTGTCACATATGTTGCAATATGCAATATGTTGCACAAATGTGAAGTCTGGACTTTTAGTATTCTTATCAGCCAAATAATGTACATTATAGGCAATTTTTCATCCCTACCCTCACACCTTTTGATGTCTGACAGTAAATAGATGGAAAAAGATAGTCTAAAGCAAATGGTAGCCAAAGGAAAGCAGGGAT
Organism: Perodicticus potto; assembly: GCA_963574655.1. Lineage (NCBI taxonomy): Eukaryota > Metazoa > Chordata > Mammalia > Primates > Lorisidae > Perodicticus > Perodicticus potto. The sequence goes on from CAUYRH010070283.1 coordinate 8,826, forward strand.
GGCAAAATAGACTTTACATTGAAAACTGCCACAAGACACAAAGAAGACCAATATGTAGTGATAAAGTAGTCATTTATCAAGAGGGTATAACTATAGTAAATATGTATTCATGAAACTTCAATGTAGCTAAACATACTAAGCAAATGTTAACAGAACTAAAGGGAGAAATAGCAACACAAAGGTAGTGGACAACTTCAATGTGCTACTTTCAACAATGTATAGATCATTTAGACAAACAGCAGACTTGAGCAACAATATAGACCAATCACATCTAAGAGACATATCCAGAACATTCCATCCAACACAAGAGCAGCAGAAATGCACATTTTTTTTTGAAGAACTCACAGAACATTCCTCAAGATACATCATATGTTAGGCCACAAATCAAGTCCTAACAAACTGATGAAGATGGAAATAATATTAAATAATTTTCTGACTATAATATTATAAACCTAGAAATCAATAACAGAAGGAAATTGGAAAAAATCACATATAGTGGAAATGAAACAACACAAGTCTGAAAAGCCAATGGGTCGGAAAGAGATCAAAGGAGATATTTAATTGTTTTTGTGAGTTTGATCATATAGATGAAGCCACCTTAGTAAAAATTTTTCCTTGTAAAACCTTAGAGGAAAAACAAGTTATCTTAAATTTTAAGAATTTGTTTCATCACACATTATTAGCTTCTCTATTTAATACATCAGAATAATAGATCTTTTGATCTGCATTTTTACCTGTGTGTGTAAGAAGTTGTCAGTCACGCAATTCATTTCTTGAAGCTCTTCATTATTGGCACAGTAGAAACAGGTTAAAAACGCATTGTAAGAATTTTTAAGTTCAAACCAATTATGAGGTTGTATAGATAAAATTTATTTCTCCCTTCTATTGAGGAAGAAATATCCATTTGCACCAAGAATATGGTATCAATAACTTGAGTCAGAGTTGTTCTACAGTGCTGCTATGTATACAGGGTAGAACTCATCCCTAGAACATATCAATAACTTGAGTCAGAGTTATTCTACAGTCCAGCTATGTGTACGGGGTAGAACTCATCCCTAGAACATATCAATAACATGAATCAGAGTTATTGTACAGTGCTGCTATATGTACAAGGTTGAACTCATCCCTAGAACATTTGGTTCATCCTAGCTCCTCAACAGTGCCCTGCATGTCACTGATACTCAAATAAATCCTTTGTGAACAAATGAGCATCTCTTTAATGCTATGTGGAGTACTCTAGAAGATTAGATCCTGAAGTTTTTATATTTTTGTAATTTTCTTGATTTTTTTAGGGAGTCTAGAATAAACCGAGAAGCCACTGCCTGACAAATAGTGCCCCAGTCAGCTTCTTTATCATATCCTAGTTAGGCATTGACTTCCCTACACAGCAATTAATAGTTTTCATATGAAAAATGAGCTTGAAATATCTATGACCTCAGATAGTTGAAATGTCCAGGTTCAGTGGTGTTATTTATCTTGTTCAGAATCAGAATGAAGCACCTAAACAATGCCATTTTGGAAAAATAGCATCAATAGATCATAAAGAGTTTTTTAAAATCTTAATTTCAGATCGATGAAAGCATGTGTACTCTGTAATTCTGATTTAATTCATGCACGGATAGCTAATCAATTCTGTGCTAGGTGCATAAAATGAAGGCACAAGGAAGAGTTTCAGGTTTGACATCGTGATTTATAACGTTTAAGCGTCCTTCTGCTGATTTCCTTTGACTTACCCGAGCTGTCATGTTTAGTTTTATGCAAATTTATTTTTAAACACTTCAGTGTTATGAACCCTCTGATTAAAGGATGAATCAGATGATGTATGGTGCCATCAGCTGAGTCATTTCACAGACAAGCCACAGGTCACAGGCAGCCTTTCATGTTTCATTGAAGAAGCACATGCCGATCATAGGCGCAATCTCAATACCATTTATAAGAGGGCAGTAAGAAGATGCCAGTATTAGTGAGATATTTTAATTTATAGTAAACTTTCTCCTTAAGTGTTTAATGATGATTGATACAATATGTTGTCGCAAATAATTAGAAGTTTAATGCTTGTCTTTGTGCTTGACCTCTGAAGATAACGAACATAAATGTTAGACACATTTAACCTTCCATTAAAAGCTTTGCGGCACAATGAATTGCTTGATTTGTATTTATAGTGGGAATGGCATGCAGTATTAACAGCATTATAATCTTAGATTAAAACATAATGTAATAATTAAAGAAAAAAACAAAGACAGTAGTTTCCAAAGATTGTATCAGTAACATTTTGTAATGTGGTATGTAAAAATTGACATTTCATACTCGTACAAGAGTCTATTAATTGTATGTCTCCCACTTAAAAACACATCTATTATGGATTTTCTTTTATCTGACAATATTTCACTGGGTTCAAGTTGGATGAATCATAAATCCTAAGGACCCTTAATCATGTAAGTTTCTAAACAGGAAAGTACACTATGATTGAATATAAAGTCATAAGGAAAATAGGCTTACTGTTATGTTTTCATTAAAATTATTTTACTGAGTATTTTATATGCCAGGCACTCAGCTGGACATGATGAGGAATAAAAACTGAGTAACACATAGGCAGCTCCTGCCTTCAAGAAATCTGCAGCCCGTGAAGGGAGACTGATGTATTTACCTATCCCTGGAAAAAAGGAGCATCTCCGTTATCTGAGAACAATATGTGTTTGTTACAAGTATAGACCCATCATGTGAAAAGCAAAAGAGGTTTTTGATAGAAATGAGAGAGACTTATTCTCTCAATAAATATTATACTGAATAAATATCCATCATACTTTAAATTGTGTTTTTGTCAATAGACTAAAATTACCTAAAACACATAGAAATAATAACTGTTTAGATTAAAGGACATAAAAATGCTTCCACCCAAATCTTAGGACCAGGGGTTAGTAATCTGTGAGCATTACAACCTTGCAATATACACAGACTACAAATCCAATTTCGGTCTTTAGAGAACTGATTGCGATGACAGTTTTGTTTGTCAAGGAAATGTATTCTGGAGTGGATCTGATAGAGCTGCCTCAAGGCACACCAACAAACAAGCTTAAATCATATTTGTGCAATTGACTTATTCCTTCATAAATGATGACTAGCGATTAAAATTGTGCTGAATGCAATGTGAGAACAAGCTCTGTACCTTTATGAATCCATTTTTACTACCCATGTGCTAACCTCTCTTACTAGTGTCTCCTCACTGGCAAGGATAGCATGATGGTTATGGTAGTATTTCATTAATCAGCTCTTGTTATATGTGGGATGATTTCAAATGTAGATGAATTTTATAATTATTTTCATTACATATATTGAAGGCTTATATCATGATATTTTGATACACTCCTCACAATCTACATAAATTTAGTGAAGTGATTCCTACAGCCAAGCCAATTAACAAATCCGTCATCTCATCTAGTGACCTTTTTTTTCCTTTCTTCTTTTTTTTTAATGGTAAGAGTACCTAAGATCTACTCTTTCAGCAAATTACTGTTGCATAATATTATTAACTATAATCCTTATCTTGAACATTAGATCTCTAGACTTCCTCATGTCACATAACTCTGTTGCCAAGGCAGCCATATTCCCAGTTTGTCATTCATTGGTAAGCTAAGAAAAATAGCAATATGTTTAGGAGACTAGCATAAAGTGAATAAGACATGTTTAAATACTAAAAAACAATAGTATTATCCCAAACTTCAGTGATAATAAACGTATTTGTCCCTAAAAATAAAAAAATAATTTAATTTTTTGCCCCTTCAAGTATAGGCTTTGAGCTGCCTAATTTTCAAGGAGACATTGATAGTGTTATGCACTTTATCAAGAAAAAATATCAAAAGAGTTCCTATGGTTCTCAAAATGTTCAAATTTGCAAAAAAAATTTAGGGTGAAATACATTTACTTGACATTCAAGGAGGAAGAAATAATGTAAATGAGATGCCAGCTATGGTTTGCATGAAAATATATAATTGTGGGAAATAGATGATACATCTCATCAACCTGACTGTTCCTCTATGAGGAGAAAATAGTTTGTTGACTCAAATATGAAGTATTTTAAAGAAGCTTTATTCATAGTTTACAACATTTAAATTTTTAAGTTACAGTTTAAATGTCCCTCTCTGCCAGGTGTTCTGGAATCACTGAACAGATATTTGTGAAAATTCCAAAAGTAGCATTTAATTCTTATTAAGGATATAACAGGGTGTATTAAAAACCACCAAGCCAGAAACTATTTTCGTTGAAAAGGGAAATTGTTGAACTGATATTTAAAAATGGAAACAGAGAAGGAATATATATTTTATCTTCCTTCTTAGAGGTGGAAACCGGCTTATCTTTCTCTGGTGTCCTTCACGCTAACAGTGTGATGGATTTATTTGCAAGTTGATTCATATGAATGGATTCAGTTAATGAATTATGGGTGGTAAAGAATAATGTGAACTTTCAATTTAAGAAAATCAAATAGAAACTGGGTGTTGTGGCGGGCGCCTGTAGTCCCAGCTACTTGGGAGGCTGAGGCAAGAGAATCGCTTAAGCCCAAGAGTTCAAGGTTGCTGTGAGCTGTGACGCCATGACAATCTACCAAGGGTGAAAAAGTGAGACTCTGTCTCAAAAGAAAGAAAGAAAGAAAGAAAGAAAATCAAATAGATTTTGAGTATCTACACTTTTCACTTTTCAAGGGAATGACACAAAGCTTGTAACCCATAGTAGTAGCAACTCATCTTTAATTCACATGTATACACTTTTCCTACTTGGCTATTGGGAATCCTAACCTAATAGAAAAATCACCCTTTCACTGTATGTTATCCACTTTCATTTCCCACAGATTTCCTGAAAATGTACAAACAGCTTTGCCTTTGGCTCCGATTTTTGCTCGGTTGGATCGATTGTGTATTATTTGCAGTCGTCAAGGGAATTAGAAATGGAAAAATGCTTTCTACTTATATCACTGAGCTTTGGGATTAATATAATTGTTATGCAAAACAAAATGACATTAAAAATACTTCATTCTTAACTTCTAATATTATGACATATGCAAGCCTAAAGTAAGCACCTTTAAAAGATAATCTTCATTAAATACTGATAATTGCCTGTAGTAATAATTCTTCTTCCACAGTGTTCCTCTTGCCAAGGGAAATTAACATTTATGAGTTAGAAATAAAGACCGTTCTCAAGTGTTCTGCTTGGTATCTGCAGTTTGATCCCGGATGGCCAGCTGGCCTTTGCGTGCATGATGGGCTCCTGGTGTATCTGCATGGTTTGATTTAGTGATCCATAGGGATATCATGGCTTGGGGAGAGGCCAGGGGCTCAAAGTCAGGGAACATGAAGTTGGTCTTATCTCTCTCACTATGCTGGGTGATGTCATCTCACTTTTCTGCGCACAAGTTTTCTCGTTTGTGAAATAAAAATGTTGGATTGATGAGTTCAAAGTGCTTTGAGTTTGTAGTTAATGGCTTGAACTTTAAGCCAGTTTATTCGATTATGCATTGCCAGACCCCCTGGCAACCTTTCCAAACCAAAGCTACTCATTTGTAATTGGCCAGCAAACTGCCCAGAAGTGGAGTGTGAATGAAGTAAGATAAGGAAGACAAAATACAGAAAATAAACTATACTGCATTAAACAGTTATAACATTTTGCTAAGAAAAGCCTGCATTTTCTCTAGGAGATGTGTTAAATATAGGATTATATAAGGTCTTTCCAATATTTGTGTGTTGTTTGATGATATTAAGTGAACTGTGTAACTCAAAGAGGGAAAAACTTCACTGAATATGCCACCTTACTTAGCTGAATAAAATGAAGTTGTGTTGTTATTATTTTTCCTGTGATTTCCCCAAATTTTTATGTTTGCATTGAATATTACTATACAATGGTATAATTAGAATTAGTTCTTTGCTCAAATAGTTTGGGGAAATACTGGAATAAACAAAGATAAAAATCTCTCTTTTAAATGAAGAAAATTTCTAGAGTTCTTAATATTATGTGGTCTGTGTGTAGTGCCATCTTTCCTAATGTCTTTTTTTGATGCCACATCTACAGAGAACAATTCTGGGTGTTCATGGAACACAGATTTGGGATGCTGTGCGTTAATTTTGGCTATCTCCCCTCACTCTTTTTCTTCTTTTCTTAATAATGACTGGTTTTAAATCCTAGATTTAAAACATTTAGAGAGATTTTGAGGACTCAGAATCCCACATTGGAATCTATTTTTTATAGTCATTTTTTGTAAGATTCCCTGGGATATTTTACTCATATAAGGCTTTTGTACCAAAAGCAGACAAAAATCCCAGGTGAAACCAGATGGGGGCAGGTCTATGTCGATTGCAGCTGTGAAAATTGGCTGATGAGTCTTCTAGGCTCCTTTTTCTCATGCCCGAAGTCCATTAAAGGGAAGGAGGGCAGAGAGTTTCTCTGCAGCTAATCCTGGATGACAGTACTTTCTAGAATGGGAACAGTCCAGAGGAGGAACAACGCTAAATGCAGTTGAAATTCCCCAAGTTCATTCAAAACTGGGATGATTTATCTGCAAAGGAGGAGTGATAGGAACAGGAATATCTTTGCTTTGGTTTCCCTTTCATGCTGTTACTACACAGATGCTCATGTCTTGGGGTTACTCTCCAGTGTATCCTGTGGTCTAAATGTCGCTGGCTGGTCCTTTCTTAACCAGGAAGGAAACCACTCACTCACTGACTCTTGTGCTTTACATTTCGACCAGCCCACCAGGACTTACACTTCCACCCAAGGCCTGGATAGGAGTCCATGGGAAACCCAGGAATCCTTGCCCCACCAGCCCAACTCTTAGGACCCAGGGTGTATGGGGTGAGGGGGAGTGAGCTTGCGATCTTCCATGTGGTATGTTGGCCTTCCACGTCTGGCTGACGTTTTGTTCGTACTCTGTTGGCACTGAGAAAGATGCACAAGTCCTGCTCTTCAGGCAGCAACCCACCACGAATAGAATGCAGGCGGTCCCTGCTTTCAGGAAACACCAAAATTAAAACTAGGGAGACACCACCTGTTTCCACAGAAAAAGGGTCAGGGGAGAAGAAAAACTCTAAATTACACTCACATATTCCTTCAAATAGCTTTGCCTGAAAAATTTTTCTCTTTCTTTCTTTTTATACTTTATTGATGGAAAATAATAGGGTTTGGCACTTGGATTCTGGAATTGAGTTACATGGTTTTCACCTGCATGCTTATTCCATAATAATCCTTGCACCTCCTGTTGAGATGTGCACTAGGGAAGGGGCCAACCAATTTTCAGAGACACAATGCCTCAGGGAGGGTTTTATATTTTCAGCAACTTTATGTTAGAGATGTCTACTAATCATTAACAATATGGTTGGAAAGTAAATTAACAAATCATTTTTGAGGAGATGTTGAAGATCTATATACAAAGCATTGAAATTATGCATACTCTGACTCAACAGTTTCATATCTAGGAATCTAAATGCTTATAAATTTTAATATAAAGATTTTTATCACAGCAGGAATTTTCTATAATAATATTGAAAAAAATATGAGGGGCTTGACAATAGGGACTTCCTTTAATGCATTATAGCTCTTCCAAACAGTGGTATACTGACAGGCCATTAAAATGCTGGTATAGCAGAATAGTTAATGACACAGAAGGATGTTCTTGTGGAATTAAATGAAAAGAGCATAGTTCGTATGGTTTAACTTTTTAAAAATCTGTATGTGGTGTCCGCAGACCTGAAGTATATGACAGGCACTTAGTTTTTCTCAATGAAGCACGCTTTGCATCTTAGGCTGGATAATTCTTTTCTATGTAGGATGTTTATAACATCCTGCGCCTTACTTGTTAAATGCCAGAGCTGCTCCCAGGCCTTACAACGAACGCACAAAGGCCCCACCTGTTGTTCCTGAGGAAATGCTGGAAGGGAGTGAGTATTTCTAGGTCAAAGATTCTGGTCCCTTTATTGTCTCCCTTTCTTTCTTATATTTTCTCCAATTCCCTTTAATAAACATGTACTTGATTCACAGCAAAAGCAAAATAAATGATATTTATGACATTTTACACTATTTAAAACTATGCAAACAAGCCTTCTGCTGCTTTGGCCACAATTCGAACTTAAGAATGTCAATTGTCCGGCTCAGTGTCCCAGTTCCCACTTATATTCATTCAACGGATTTAAAAACATGAGCTTCATAGACTCTGAAAAGTCCAGTTTAGTGCTGGATGTTGATGCATTCGCTTACCCATTTATGCACCCATCCATTGGATCTGTGTTTATGGATGTACATACACTACATGTGAACTAGGACGCCAGCCATCATCAGAAGTACAATGATAAACCAGACTGACTTCTTGTGCTCTAGGCTTTGACTTCTGGCTGTCAGTCATGATGAGTATACAGAGGAGTTTGTTTGTCTGTTAGTATTAAGGACCTTGCTTGAAGATTTCTTCCCCAGCCTTCTCTGCTCTTCAGTTAGAAGCAAGGTTTTCTGAGTGAAATATCACAGCATCTATAGTCTCTTATTATTTTTTCAAAAGTGTCCAGTTATAGTATACTTCTTTCATTTATTTCCCTTGACCCCAATTATCAAACCAATTTAGAAAAATCGTTTTGACAATTCCCTGTTTGCTATCTAATACCACCACATCCAAATTTCAAGATATGTTTTAACAAAAATTTCTCAGGAGTAATAAGTCTTATTACCCAAGTGAATTTAAAAATATATTTGCTCTTTGATTTTTTGCAATTATGTATCTGATCATTTGAGGCCTTCCTCATTATTTGACATTGCAAATTTTTATTATTTTTTTTTTTCAGGCTCTGAGAAAGCTGTTATCTTAGTCTGCTTGTGCTGCCGAAACAAAATACATGAAACTAGGTAGTTTATAAACAACAGAAATTCATTTCTCACAGTTTTAGAGGCAGCAAGTCGTAAGTTCAAGGCCCTGCAGGCAGGTTTAGAATTTGATGTGGGCTGATTCCCCGTTTCCAAGAGAGCACCTGAGGGCTGCCTCTTCTGGAGGTGACAAATGCTGTATCCTCATGTGCCAAACTCACCCCTCAATCCCTCTTATAAGGTCACTACTCTCTTTCATGAGGGCTCTGATCTCACGGCCTCATCACATTCTCAAGGCCCCACCTTTTAATACTATGACATTGTCAATTAAGTTCTACTTCATGAATTTTCACCACAGTAGCCTTGGTGAAAATATATCCTTCCAATTTCATCTTTCTTATTTTAATAGACTTATTCACAGCATGCCAAACTCTTGAAGCTTGTTGAGTAATCTTTCTGTATTTTTGTAACCCTGCCTGGCAATATATAGGAAGTTGCAAAAGTATACTTTTTTGACAGAATCATTACTGTGGTCAGTTCATTTCTACTGTAGTTAGAAAACCCCTTCCACGGGGTGTGGGTTTATTTTATGCATCAACAAAGACGTGTACACAGATTGGGTCATTTTTATTCTTTAGTGCTTCGCTTGTAATCTCCGAATATCATCTTGTTGCTAAATGCTACCATGTTAACAGTGACTAGCACGTTTGATCATCCTAAATGTCTAGGATCACATTTTAAAATAAGTTATATTTTTAATCTCATAGTTTATTGAAATGTAACAAGGATTGAATCATAGATATATGAAAGTAGTATTTGAAAGTAGAATTCAACTGTAAATAGAAATTAGTTCTCCAGATTTACTAATAAAGACTATAAAAGATGAAAACTTTAGAGGAAAAACTCTCCAAAGTGCCTGTTTTTCATGTGATAAATATCTTGAACGTATTTAAAGAAAAAAAGTGTACATTTTATAGCTAACCAATGTTTGTGTTTTCATTTTTTATTGAGAGAATGAAATTTCTTCTTTCCTTCAAACATTCCTCTTTCTTTGTAAAAAAAACTCTACCACCCCCAAACTGGCTTCATTGATTTTGATACTGGTTTATCTTATAATTGGGGGGTTAGTGTTGCATGTGTATATGTGAGTGTGCATGTGTGTGTGTGTGTGTGTGTGTGTGTGTGAGATAGAGAGAGAGAGGGAGAGAGAGATGGAATTTATGGTAGTATTTTTATTTTGAGAAATTTATTTGGTCTTCTTAGAATTCAGTCATTTTATAAATCTATCTACATTGGCCTTGATCTCTGCTATCCATGAAATGGCTTTTGGCAATACTTCCTATAATATAGTATGCTGGATATCTGGAAGTTACTGGCCAGATTAGTTCTAGAAAATTAACCACTGGCTTTCCCGTATCTATAGGATCAAGGCCGAAGGCCTGTTCCTATTACGGAAGGCTCTGTAGTATTTGGCCACCTTTTCTTCTGAACCATGCATTTCACAATCCTCAACAAAACTCTTCACTTTAGGTGGACAAGTGTCTTCAAAATACCTCCCAGTTACCATAGTTACAATGTACGTCTTTCTGCTCTCTCTTACCTCTGAGAAGGCTTTTATGTCTCTTTTCTGAATTTTATCTATGCTAAAAAGTCAAGCTTCTAGAACTCCAAAAAGCTTTTTCTACCTGCTAAAATACATAGTAATTCCACCTTCCTTGGATCTTGGAGTGTGTACAGTCGTACTTTGCATATCCTTGATTCTCTCCCTTTCATACCCTTTATCCAATCCTTCAGCTAATCATCTTACCTATACTGTATTTTAATATATGTCCCTAATCTTACTACATCTACCTTCTCCACTGTTACTACCCGAGGCCAGGCCATCGTTTCTTACCTGAAGTCCTTCCCAGACCTGTGAACTGATCTCCCAGCATCCTAGCTCATCAGTTCTGGACTATTCAGAGTACTTATTTTAAAAGATAAACCAGAACACGTCTCTTCCCTGCCCTCAACCATCCTGTGATCTTTTGTCACTCACAGAATGAAATACAAACCTTTGCATGATTGAAAGGCTCTACGTTGTCTGGCCCGCATCGAGCTCTCAGTTCCTACCCCTTTCTCCTTGCACGCTGCCTCCCAGCTGCCCTGCGCCCTGCTCCTTCTCTCTGGTCTTTACACTGGCCCACCACATTGCCGAAACCCAGGAAATACACAGAAAATGAATTATGAGCTAAATGTGAATGGTTCATTTCTGAAAGCAGAGATTAAAAAAAATCTTTTTCTTCAAAAACACTTCTAGAATTCTGAATTAAAAAAAAAAAACTGTTGGAATGTGTAAAAAGAATCCAACCATTGTCTGCATCAGAATTCCGTGTGATTTCTTGGCATCTTAGTAACTTAGTATGTTACAGAGTCTTAGGGTACGCTAATGTACTTAACTAGGTGTCTTATACCTATCATGGAAGCTCTTGCTTTATCACACTTTTATAACAGCTCTGGTTATCATACAAGGATACATTAAATCAATTTTCTTAAGAACAAAGCAACTGTTTTACTCATGAACTAAACCATGAAGATTTAAAATTTGCTTATAATTACACATTATTCATATTCCGTGAAATATTTTCGTAGTAGACCACATAACTTAGAATGACTGTTGGACAGATGGGAAGAACCACATGCATCCAATATTAGGCATTTGGTGAGCATAAGATGCCAGAAGCAGATGAGAAATATCAAGGCAGGGAGCTTCTGATGACTGAAAACGTCGTCCTTGACCCTCCACTAAGTGTTTCCTTTGAAAAGTGGCACTTCCCCAGACGACTTTCCACATGTTATGTTCAAGCATAATGCTTTCTCATGCTTATGGGTATGCAAATAATAAAATGAAATGTCTGGGCAGATCCAGGGGAGGATTTCCCTCCCTCCGCCTTTTATGACAGGGTGACAGCTATGAAGTGTACAGAGCATTTCCTCTACGAGGAACGCAATAGGGTTCATTTGTAAGAAGATGAGAGGGAGAAAAAGGTTGCTCTCAGAGGGATAGAGGGTCATTTGTCACTGCCTGTACTTATCAGCCATGTAGAACCCCGAGAGGCATTGGCTGAAATACCAGGCCTCTGTCTTCATTTCTTCAGAACATTTCAGCAGTAAAGATTTCATTAGGGTACAGAAAAAAACCTTAGAAATGAGTTGGCTTCTATGATTCAGAATAGTCATCTCTGAATATTGATCAAGATTTTAGATAGGGAAGGCTGTGTTACGTATATTATCCATAGGCTATACTGATTTATCTAGACAAACCTAATTTTAGGGAGGTGCTTTTGGGTGTGACTACAAAACTACAGATGAATTTTGCCTACTATAATGTTAGATCTAGTTCAAACCATTTGAACTTAACAATTTCTTTTCTGCAAGAGAGAATCAATTGATGTTCCATGGCAAAATTATGTGTAAGGGCCATTAGCTTCACATCCAGTGCATATTGTGCTAATATTTACTCTTTCCTAATTCATAACACATATATGAGATCTCAGTTCCAGTGAAAATGGTTTGAGCAAGATGGCTTAAGGACCACAGCTCTTTTCATTTCCTGTTCTTAGGCCTCTTCTGATCAAATGGAATAAAACTAGCAGTCCTCAAGAGCAATCCATCAGGCCCACATTCTGCTTCACAAAGGCAGAAGCAATGACCACAGAGACAGGGCTCACCCTCACCTTTTCCTTGTCAGATAAATTTGTACATTGATTTGGCAGGAATACTTTCCGCCACATTGAAAATGTTGGGAAATTGGTTATATGATTTTCAACGTCAGTGTTTCTTGATTTATGAATTCTATTTTGTATGGAATTATTTTTGTCCTACATTTTCATTTAGCTGTTCTCTTTCAAAGTCTTACCTAAAACCAAATCAGCCAGACACACAGACATGGCTTTTGCTGCCATCAAAGTTAATTCTCCTTTAAAGGTTATTTTTAAAAATTTGGTAAAATATGGCTTTGGGAATTTTTATTCATCAACTGTTTCTCATCTACTTTCACCCTTCTTATTTCATTGTCTGTTCATATTTTTTCTTGGTCAAATTGCTTTTTAACCTTTTTATGATAGTTTCTGTGAGTATCTCTCTCAATTCTGAGTATGCTGTTCTTAATTTTCTTTCTATAGGTTTCATTTTGGATATTGAAAGATTGATTAGCATTTTCATAATTCTATTTGTTGCCTTAGGGAATATATTTTAAAATATTTTAAATAGAATCACCAGCTAATACAATGTTGCTGTTTTTCCTGTTAGAGAGGATGCTTTTTATGTATTTTTGTTAGGAGAGAAGCCAGTGTGATACTTTTACAATGTCTGTGGCTAACATTAGCTATTCTATAATAAGATGCATTGTTTCCGAGAGTATCATTATTTAGTTTTGTTCAGATACATTTCACACAAACTTATAGCTGCCAATAGCTGTTCCCAAGGTCTACTAATGCATGTATATTAAAACTTGCCATCTTTTATCTGTCCATTTCAGATCCATTTTGTGAGGTAACCTGGAATACACTTACATTTTTAGTTCTTCTTCTTTTTAAACATTTTATTTTGAAGGAGGAGAAGGTGATCCCTAGATTCTAACAGTAAAACTATCTATAAAACAACCTTACAGGCAAATGCATAATATAAGTGAACCCACAAAAATTATATTATGTCCTGTGTACACCACTGCCCCCTTTCACATGCAATGTTTGACGAATATGCAATGAATTTTTGTGCAGCACCATGCACTATTATTCTTTTTAGGATATAAGAATTAATAAGAAACGCTCTCAGATCTTAGGAAAAAGGGACACAGCATTTCTGTGCAATGGTTGCTCCAACCCCTCTTCCTGCCTCATTCCCATATTAAATATCGGTCAAGCTAAAGTAATAGTTATCCCAGATCTATTTTAAACTCCAGACACTTTATTCAATGTCTCTTTCTCCTTATCAGACTGGAATAATTCCAAGCCTCTGAACCTCTGGGCAGCCACGATAATGAAACAGAGAGGATACCAAATCTGTCACGAATTTATCTTGACACTCTATCTGGTTGTACTTGGTACTGAAGGTCACAAATAGAATAAGGTTATTATGGGGTGTTTTTTCGATAGGAGAAAAAACAAACAACACTGTGAGCACAGAGTCAATGTCAAAAACTGATTCTTAAACGAACACGAATTCTGGTCTTAAGCATTTCTGTGAAAGGAGGTCCCATGTTTTAGCACCATCGATGTGCTAAGGGGCAATATCCGTGGTATGGTTTGAATTCTGGAAATTTGGGTTCAAGAAATGGACCCTGCAGTTCAGGATTTATAATGTAGCTGCCTCCGGTGTTCTATCAAGAATACAATTACGCTGTCTCCATTAGTTGTGTGGCCAGGAACAGATTGCTTCCTTATTCACGTAGGTCATCTGACAAATGTGGTAGATATCACTTGGGGTAATGTGGGCCCAGCACATGGCACGAAGGCTTAATGTCCGTAGTCCTTCCCTGTTCCTCCTCCTATTCTGAAGGAGGTCTGTTGGAGCACGTCTCCAGCACTGAGCAAACTGTAGCACGGTCAGTGTCCTGCATCCCTGCCCAATTGCAAATTCCCTGGTGTAAGGACCATCAGGAGCATGACCTCACGATTTACATAGTGCTTTATGACTTTTATGAAATTGTCTGCATAATTTCAAATAGACAGTAGACTTATTAAGTGCTTATTGTTGCTGTTGTTAATGTTATAACAGATCATAGTAGGGTAGTCAGGTAAAATATACTTTCTATGTTAGCAATCTGACCCTGAGGCTTACAGAAGTGAAGTGACCTGCAGTCACATGGTCAGGGAGTGACCCAGAATAAACAAGCCTGAATTCACCGTCTCTGAGCACAGGGCATGCCCCTCTGCATCCCAGAGATGGTTACATATCCCAGGAGAGTGTCAGATGGCTTAGTACATGATCCGATCCCATCCACACATTCAGATATAGTGGAGATAAGGACAAGGTCCTGCTACTCAGAGATGCCAACAATTCACAGGTACTGACCGTCCTTGGTCTGTGCTGAAGTCTTTACCGAATGAAACATTAATACCAATGCAAGAACGAACAGTGAAAAAGTTTATATCCTATGTGTATCTCAAGTAAGATTTTTAAAGCTCTCATTATTAGTCTAACTATTAGGCAATTCTTTATATTTAGCATATAACCTTTCTATAATCTCAACATATTTCCTCATTACTTCTATAGAAAAGTATGTATCACCTCTGGTTCTCTGTTCTTTCCTTGGCCAATTGCCAGTCCGTAACATACGTGTCAAATAGTAAAGCTCACAATGTACTTATTAGACTAAAATCCAAAACACAGACAAAATCAAAAGCTATCGAGGCCATGGAGCAGCAGAGACTCTCATTCACTGATGGTGGTAACGCAAAATGGGACAGTCGCTTTGGAAGGGAGTTTGGCAGTTTCTTACAAACCTAAACCTGGACTTACCAGATGAGCCAATGGTCATGCTACTTGAAATTGACCCCAATGAGTGGAGCACTTACGGTCCACATACAAATCTGCGCGTGGATGTTAATAGCAGCTTCATTCAGAATTATGCGAACTTGGAAAGCACCCAGGTGCTCTTCAACAGGTGACTGTGTAGACAAACTGTGGCATATCCACTCGGAGGAATATTAGTCATAAAAACAAATGAGCTATCAGGCCACAAAAGCACATAGAAACTTAGATACAAATTTCTAAGTGAAATAAGCCAGTCTGAAAAGGTTGTAGACTATATGACTCCAGCTGTGTGACATTCCAGAAAAGACAAAATTATGCAGATAATACAAAGGTCAGTAGTTGCCAGGGCCTCTGGGAAAGGGTGAAGGGATGGACAGGTGAGCACGGGGCATGTTTTGGGCAGTGAAATCATTCTTTATGACCCTGTAATGGTGTACACATAACTTTATACATTTGTCAAAAGTCACAAAACTGTATGACACAAAGAGTGAACCCTAATGTAAACCACAGATTTTAGTTATAATACCAATATTGGTTGAGCATTTTGAATAAGGTACCACAATAATGCAAGACGATAATAATAGGTGAATTAGAAGGTGCCATGGAGTTTACAGGAACTTGTACTTTCTATGCAGTTATTCTGTAAACGTAAAGCTTCTCTTAAAGATAAAGTCTATTCAAAAAGCTGCAAAGCCCAGATTAGGTATCACAATAGTAGGAACTTTATTTTACACAATTTCATCTGTACTAGATCATATGGTTGTGCTCCACTTTTGTAAAACTCAGTATTCTAATATCTTAATTTAAGATTTATGGGGACATTGCATTTAAAAATAATCTTTTTTTTTTTTGGTTGCAGCCATCATTGTTGTTTGGTGGGCCCAAGGCTGGATTCGAACCCACCAGCTCAGGTGTACATGGCTGGTGCCTTAGCCTGCTGAGCCACAGGCGCCGAGCTAAAAATAATCTTTAACTAATGTCCTTCTAAAGTAGTCATGAATGGAGAAATTAATGCTTCATTTAATCACGGAAGATTGATGTGCGTGAGGCTTGCCAGGAATGCGATTAGAAGCCGGGGAGTGTGTTATGGTGTTATGGGGATAGTTCCCATGTGGCATTCTGAGGCATTGAACGGGGTTTTTTCTCCTTTCTTCAAACACCATTTAACCACACATTTAAACAATACTTTTGAGTGTAGCCTCTCACTAGGCACTGAGAAGACTCCCTTTATGACTTTGACGTGTAACATTCAAATTTCACCTTATCTACCATGTTCCATGCCTCAGAAGATTGTAAATACTTCCTCAGATTAAGATGTCTTATTCACCTCGGTAATTTCCCCAGTATCTGGTGCAATCAATGCTTTCAAAAATAATAAACCCCAAGAATTTATTGACTCGATGAGTGACTGCATGACTAAATTAATAAGAAATCTATTCTACTTCTCTGCTTATTTAGAAGGTATGACAATAAAATACTGAAACAGGTATACATGACCTGTGGACTAAGTCTCTCTTTCTTTACAACCTCAGTACCTCTTTTTTATATATAGCGCTATTTTACTATTCCATTGGCTTGCCACTCTTTGTAGAAATTCATATCCCAATTCATCCCTAGAGTAACAGGGGTGAGCAAGTATTTTGAATGATTTCTCATAGGTCACTTTCATTGAGTCAATCAAGATGTAATATATAATACAGGTATCAATCCATGGACGTGATTCTGATGATTAGAACTAATGCAGAGAAAATATCTCCATGAATATTTTGTATTTTGCTTGTGTATAAATAGTTTTGTTTTACTCTTTATTTTTTTGGAGACATACTCTGACTGTGTTGCCCAGGATAGAGCAGAGTGGCACCATCATAGCTCACTGCAACCTCAGACTCCTGGTCTCGAGTGATGCTCTCGCCTCTGTCTGTCGAATAGCTACGACTCCAAGCACGTGCCATCACACCCAGCTAATTTTTTAAATTTTTTTGTAGAGACAAAGTCTTGCTTTGTTGCCCAGGCTAGTCTGGAACTCCTACCCTCAAGGGATCCTCCCACCACAGCCTCCCAAAGGGCTGGGATTAGAGGGTGAGCCTCCACACCTGGCCCTGTAAATATTTTTCTATGTGTTTACACTGTATCAACATATAATTCCTGAAGGAAACAGATGATGCACCCAAATTAAGTCATTTTCAAAACTTTATAAAAGAACTAATATAAAGTTTTGGGCAGGATTAGGAAAAACACCAGGAATAGTGCAGTACTTCAGGATGGTAACAGAGGGGACCATTGAAACGAGTAGGCCAGAGAGACAGAGGAGCAGGCAAGGGCTGTGTGAGGATGAGGACGCAGCTGCCTGCACTGGCCTGGCGCAGAAATGGAGAACATCTGGGAGACAAATGCCCTCACCTTACTTCTCTCCCGTCCTGCCCTCTTTCTGATCTTCTCACTGGCCCAACCCACAGGGCAACCAAAAACAAATGAGTACGCTGATGCAGCAGGGATTCTAACCAGGAGCAACTTTGCTCCCAGGGTGGGTTTCCACTGCCACAAGTTTGGGGAGAAGGGAGGAGAGTGCTGCTGGCATGCCATAGATAGAGCCCAAGGGTTCTTCTCAGCAATGCACAGGACACCCTGCCAGGACGAAGCGTCCTGTTTAAAATGTCCTTGGTGGAGAAACCCTGATGTAATCCATAGAGTGCATGTTCCCAGCGCCAGAGCAGGAGCAGGTGGAGAGAGTTTCTGAAAGGAGGAAAAAGGAAGAAATCGGCATGTCTCACAAAAGAAACTAATGTAAATAGCGGACATGGAAAAAGTGCTTAAGATGCAAAAGTCTCCAGAATGTATCTGGTAGTGTTTCATGGAATTTATTACAATCCAACCTGGAGTAAGTAATATTTAGCAAGTCAAGTTTGTCTTTAGATAAATCCTTGTGGGATTTATTCAAGGATTTATTCATAAAGTGCACACCCAATACTCCTAATACAGTCAGTCTGCTTATGTAAAACACAGATAAGAATGTAAAGGACAGGTGGTGTCTTCAAGGAGGGTCTCGTGATGACATAGATGACCCTCTCCTGCGTTCACTTGTGTGCTGGCGAGGGCCATGGTTTGCACAGTGATCCAACCACGGGAGCTGCACATCTGACATTTATCCAGCTTCCATGTTTGCACACACACAGGGGAGTGGCCTTTCTCTCTGGTTGATGTTTGATTCTTTTATTCATCTCTCGTTTATTTCCCAGAGCGTCCTCCGCAATGCCTGTTTCTTATTCCTGACTCACTCTCCAGGACTTTCCTGTTCCCTCAGCAATGTCATATATTCTATGACTGCTTATCCCTTCATCCAGATTTCCAGTCCTATCTCTTGCATAATATAGGAAAGTATATATTAGGCAAAGACTGTCCTTTGTCTCCCACACATTTTAACTTAGATATCACACTATCCCTTTGATTTCAGCAGGTCTCAAAGTTGAACTTAAGTTTTTTATTTATTATTATTATTATTATTATTATTATTATTTTTGAGACGGAGTCTCAAGCTGTCGCAGCAAACTCAAACTCTTGGGCTTAAGCGATTCTCTTGCCTCAGCCTCCCAAGTAGCTGGGACTACAGGTGCCTGCCACACGCCGGGCTATTGTTTTTTGTTGCAGTTGTCATTGTTGTTTAGCAGGCCGAGGCAGGGTTCGAATCGGGCCTGCTAAACCACTATTGTTTTTTGTTGCAGTTGTTATTGTTGTTTAGCAGGCCCAGGCCAGGTTCGAACTGGGCCTGCTAAACAACAATGACAACTGAAAGAATTACAGGCACCTCGCTACTGAATGAGATATGGGCACCGCCTGAACTTAATTTTTATCACCAATAAGGAGGCCCTCCATGTCGGTTTCCTCTGTCGGCAGCAGCGTTTTTCTCATGACCCCCAGTATAGGTTGGTCACTGATGCACCATAGCTCCTTCTCTCTCCCAGCTAGCCATAAGGTGACTTTAGACTCCTTGTTTTCCCAATCTCTCTTATTCTCTCTCCCATCTCTTCCCCTGGTAGGGTCTGGACAGGACTCTCATCAACCCGTGCCTAGATTAGTGCGAGAGACTCTGGGCTCGTTTAGCTGTGATTTGCCTTTTCATCCCAGGTAACTTCCTTTAACTGCCATTTAGAGCCCTTCACGCATCATTTTTCATCCAAACATCTTTACCAGGCTCTTTGTTCTTTATTAACAGAAACTGGAGTTTGTCATTAGACTGATATTTTTAAATTTTTACATTTTTCCTCCAGTCTTATTCGAATGTTTTATCTTTTGCCCTTTCTTCGTTTATGCATTTAGGAGTTAGCTCACACTTGGACGCCTGAGAAGTTCAGTATTTATCAAGTGAACTCTCTCTCTTTCTGGTTCATCCATTGTCACCAGAACACACCAGTCTTTTCCTCCCTGCACGCGTATATTTGCCATATATTATACTCATATGCCTAAAACTTTTTCTTAAATCTCAAATATCTAAGATTCTCACTTCTGCCGAAGATCACAATAATCCCTGCCATGAATTCTCATGGAAACTGTTGCCTACGTTGCTTCTGCTGTTGGTTTCCCTGGTACCTACTATGATTTCTTGCATATGATCAGTATCTGCAAATGAAATGCTCCCTGTTTACACCTGCACTGTCCAACGTGGTAACCACTAGACCAGTAATTGTCAGCTGGTGTGCCGTGGCTGTGAAAGGATATTAGGTGTGCCATGAAAAAATTTTGATGATCATTAATTAAATTATTTTCAAAGGAAGCTCAAACACAGTAAGCATATTGTTTTTTCACTTTTTTTTTTTAGTCAACACAATTTTAATGTACCCGGAAGCTTAACTATAGGTTCACATGTGCTGTAAGATAAAAAAAAAAAGGTTGAAAAACATTGCACTAGACATGCGTTGCTATTAAGCCCTTGAAAAGTAGCTAGCCTGAATTGAGATACAGGTGTAAAATGAGGTATTTCAAAGAATTACTGTGAAAAAAAGAGCATAAAGTTTCTCAATAACTTTTATTTAGATTACAGACGGAAATTATAATATTTTAAATAAGTTATAGTAAATAAAATTTACAGTTTCTTTTTTTTAACATAAATAGAAAACTTAAATTTATATATGGGACTCACACCATAGGTATATCAGACAGTGTTGCTGTAGATAGTAAGCACATGAGTATTTAATTATGCTATAAACAATGCGATGAGATAAAATATTTAATGTTTTTGATGATGTATTATTCTTAAGTTTGATTATTACATCTGTGTACACACTTTAATAAAGGCAATGGGAGAGAGCAGCTTAATTAAAGGTTTTCTTTCTTTCTTTTTTTTTTTTTTTGTAGAGACAGAGTCTCACTCTGTCGCCCTTGGTAGAGTGCTGTGGAGTCACAGCTCACAGCAACCTCCAGCTCTTGGGCTTAGGCCGTTCTCTTGCCTCAGCCTCCCAAGTAGCTGGGACTACAGGCACCCGCCACAGTGCCCAGCTTTAATTAAAGGTTTTCATCTTTTGACTAACTTGTTAAACCAGAGGAGTGACCCAAGTTATTTGAATGCTTACCTCTGGAAATTTGTATTCACTTGGGAGAATTCCAAGGATGTTTATACATTTTTACGTTGCTTTTCATCTTCTCTCCTGGTGGAACTTTTTCTTGAAGTATGTGGTGTTCAAATTTATCCCTATTTTCCATGAGTACCCTTTCATAGCCCTGTGGTTTCCAGGAACACTGGAATTGTGTGCTGCGGAGCAGACCACGTGTAACTGCGACACAATTTGACTGTGTGTAGTAGGACTCATTATTCTGCTATTTTAACAACTGGAGGAGCCATTGAGTTTGGTGTACTTTGTGTCCAAGATTTTGCTATTCT